>APFE030842671.1:0-24263 GCA_000404065.3 Pinus taeda | reverse complement strand
CCACACTTCCTCGTCATTCTTCCATTCATCCCTTGCTTCATTTATCCAATCTGGTTGGATAATAGAAATGGCACAAAGAAATGCTTCCACATCCTCATCTTTTCTTGAGAGTGCATCTGCTACAACATTTTGCTTCTCTTTTTTGTAGATGATTTCAAAGTCATATCCAAACATCTTTGTGGCCCATTTTTGCTGCTCTTCTGAAGATAATCATTATTCTAAAAAGTATTTAAGACTATCATGATCTGTTTTTACCTTGAAGTGTCTTCCCATTAGGTAGGGTCACCATTTTTTGTAGTATTGCCAGCATTTCCTTCTCATAAATAGCTTTGTGTAAGTACTTTCCTTTGATTGGATGAATTTCGAAAGCAATGGGTCTTTCTTCTTGCATTAAAACCACACCAATTCCATTTCCCGAGGCATCACAATCCACAATAAAGGTTTTTGTGAAGTCCAGTGTAGCTAAGGCTGGTGCTTGGCACATTGCCTCTTTAAGATGTTCAAAGTCCTTCATTGCTTCTGGAGTCCATGAGAGTGCATCTTTCTTCAATAATGTTGTTAGAGGTGCTGCTATTCTCCCATAATTCTCAACAAACTTGTGATAATACCCTGTCAACCCAAGAAATCGTCGTAGATGATTTATGGATGTTGGGATTTTCCATTCCTTAATGGTTTTAATTTTGCTAGGGTCTACCTTAACACATTCACGAGATACAATATGACCCAAATATTCCACCTCTTGTACTCCAAAGAAACATTTGGAGATTTTTGCATATAATTGCTTCTCCTCCAATAGTTTGAGCACCATGTCAACATGTTGGACATGATCCTTCCAATACTTGTTGTAGATTAGTATATAATCAAAAAATACTAACACAAATTTTCTAAGTAAGGGTTTGAAAATGGAATTCATCAAACCTTGAAATGTAGAAGGTGCATTAGTAAGGCGAAAAGGCATGACCAAAAATTCATAATGACCCTCATGAGTTTTAAATGCTATTTTTGGAATGTCTTCAGTCTTCATTCTGATTTGATGATATCTTGAACGAAGATCCAACTTGGTAAATTAAATTGATCCATGCAATTCATCCAATAACTCATCAATGACAGGAATGGGAAATTTATCTTTAATAATGAGCTTGCTAAGCTCCCTATAATCTGGACACATGCACCATGGTCCATCCTTCTTGTGAAACAATACTACTAGAGTAGAGAAAGAACTTTGACTATGTTGAATTATACCAGCCTCTAGCATTTCTGCAACCATGCGTTCAATTTCACTCTTTTGGACATAGGGATATCTGTAAGGCCTAATGTTTAGAGGAAAACTTCCTGGAATCAAATTAGTAGCATGATCATGATCACGAATAGGTGGGAGGCCTTTGGGAGTCTCAAATACCTTGGAATGATTGTCCAAGACTTTTTGGAGATCGGAAGAAATGGATAATTTTGATGTGGGAACCTCTAGTGAACATAATTGTGCAATTATGCCTCGTTGTTCTTTCTTTAGAAGCTTTGTCATTCCATTAGAGTTGATTATCTTTCCCGGTTTCCCTACGATACCCATTAATTCAACTTCCTTTCCTTCTGAAGAGAATTTCATGAAATTTTCTTAAAAATTAAAAGCTATTGTACCCAAGGATTGTAGCCATTGGACTCCTAGTAAAACATCAGCACCACCCATTGGAATGCAAAGCATTGGGCTATTCAATACATATTCTCCCATGGATAGCTTGATATTATGGAACTTTCCTAAGCAATTTATGGTTCCTCCACTTGCAACCATCACTTGACAGTCTAGTGCTGGATATAGGAAGCAATTCAATTCCTTGGTTATCTTACAATGAATAAAATTATTGGTACTTCCCAAATCAATCAACACTATTACCTTTTTCTTCTTGATATGCCCTTTGATCTTGATAGTTTGAGGAGTGGTAATTCCAGCCAATGCATTACAAGACATGGTCGGATTCATTTCTTCTTTTTCTAGGGTTTGTTCTTGGTGTATATCCTCTTCTTTTGATGTTTCTTGTTCCTTTTCTTCCTCCTCTTCACAATCTATGTAAAATAATTTCTTCTCGACACACTTATCACCTTTAGTGTATTTGCTATCACAACTGTAACAAAGCCATTTTGCTTTTTTTTTCTTCCAATTGTTGTGGTGTCAACCTTGTAGGTTGTGGATGACTAGGGGAAATAACACTTCCATATTTATGATTATGAGTGGTAGGCTTCCTTGTTGCCATAATTTTGCTTCCCATTTTTTTTGCCAATCTAAATTCCTTCTCCAATGAATCTGGTTCCCAAAGGCGAACCTCATGTTGGATGTTATCTTTTAAAGTCCCTATGAACACATCAATCCTATGCTCCACTGGAATATATTTAACCCTTATATTCAATTTTTGGAAGTCCTCAATGTGCTTCATCATTGAACCCTTTTGTTTGAGATTTATCAATTGGCTAAAAAAAGTGTTGCTTTTTGTATCCTCATAATCTGCTATCATTCCATCCGTAAAAATAGCCTAAGTGACAATTTGTTTACGAGAGCAAAGCCATCGATACCATACAAGCTGATTTGGTTCCAAATATAAAGTTACAATGTGTACCTTTTGTGTGTTTTGCACATTATCGAGATCGAAAAATTGCTCCATCTGTAATATCCATGTTTCAGGATCCTTGCCATCAAACTTCCTCATATCGATCTTTGGAACATGGTGATTCTTCAATCCAAAGTTAGAGTCTATGAAATCACGATTAACATTTATTTTTTTCTCATCATGAGTTTTCTTTACTACCCTTTCACCATTAATAAGCATTTCTTGTAGAAATTTTGTCAAATCTATCTTCAAATCTTCCATGCCTTTCTTTAAATCATCCATCTTAGCTTCCACGCCATCCATATTAGCTTCCAAATCATTCATCTTAGCTTCTATGCCTTTCTTTAAACCATCCATCTTAGCTTCCACTCCATACATGTTAGCTTCTACGTCTTTCTTTAAACCATCCAACTTAGCTTCTGTTACTTTTTGTGCAAGTGAAATTTGTTGCAATTGGTCTCATAATTTTGATATATCATGTTGCATTTCTTCCTCTTCTTCATGAGTCATGCTAGAGATTTCAGGTTGCTTACTAGGTGTTTCCATTTTCTTTCTTCGGGGTATCAATTACCGATAATAATGCTTCACTGTTCCCTTTGAATTCCTTCAAACTAAATTTCAAACCAAGCTTATGCAAAAGTTTAAAAAAACTACACACATTTTTTCACTTTGTAGGAGCTTGATATTGAATCTGATGTATTTTTTGGATCTCCAAGATCTGAAATTTCTTCTTGCGGTAACCCTCTAAGTAATATTTCTAACCCCACAAATCTGATCAAGATTGGATTCTCCAATTAAGATTTATGCCAGATCTCCCACGATGCCCTGAGTATAGACTGATTCAGTACAGCAAACTTGTATAACTTCTTACGAAAATTCAATCTGATGCTCAGAGCGAAAGTTATGACAATTTTCCCAAGGTCACCTATTTGAAATGTAATTCGGGGGTCCGCAAAAACCCTAACTTCCTCAGATGATATCTCCGAAAATATAGCGAGAAAAGATATGAAATTCGGGCTTGAGGTTCCAACCAATTCCATCTCAAATGGGTTTTTTTTTAGTTTGTGAAACTTTGTAGTGAAAAAGTTTTAGCGCAAATTCCACGATGACATGTTTGGAGCAGCGAAACCTTAGAATCCAAAGCTCTAATACCAAATGTTATGAAATCAGCTCACTAAAAGATATAAAAGATAGATCAATGCCTTAGAAATAAGCCTCTTCGAGGTTGCAACCTCCTTTACATTCCACAAATGAACAAGTCTTAGATGATTCAAATGACAAAACCTCCTTTCTATATATAGGAGTCTAAGGGATCACAATATAACCAAAGCCGACCTAACAATAATAATATAAAGGCACAAAAATAACAATAGTGGAATTATATGGGGCACAATAATAACAATATGGGGAAAATAGGGGCACAACAATAACAATAAGGGATACAACGACAATATTAATGGGGAAATCACTAGTATTATAGGGACCTAAAAGATGTCCTTAACAAGAGAGTAAATTGGAGAACTCAAGTTCCCACTTTGTTGAGATACCTACATACTTGAAAACGTAGAAGACCTTTTCCAAATTATCTCTTTGTTGTAAAAACTTGTTTATTGCAACTTGAAAGCTTAAATACTAGTTTTTTTTCTAGAAACAAAGTACATATAATTCAAGTCTTCAACATTATATTTTATTATGCATTATTATTCAAGTATTATATGTAAAATGTAACAAGATTGTCCTAAGTATAAGAAATAAGTTGAATTTCCCATGGTTAACTTTAGGGTGAATGGATGATCTATAATGCAACATTATATAATTTGTCATCTATCTTGATACTTATGGGTAGAAAATTTGGATGAATTTACTTACAAGGCCCATTTCAAGGGCAAGGCCTAGTTTGGTGATTTTGGGTTTAGAACATTCTAAATCTAGTTTGAAGCATCAAATGACACTTCTGGAGGTCAAAACTTTGCAAATATATCTCTTGCCCCTTAATGTTGTTCTACACATGAAAATATTTCTAACAATAAAAAAATCACCTCAATAGAATTTTATATGTAGAAGTTATGCTCATTACAAGTTGACCTACGTTATTGACCTTGGTACCAAGTAGATGTCACTTCAATCCCCATTACTCACATTAGGACTAATCATATGTGGGATTTCAAGAAGATTCTAGAGGGTCCAAAGCCTTCACACTAATTGAGGGTTGAGTCTTGCAAAAACCCTAACCTTAACACAAGACAACTATCAAGCTATGTTAAATGTTGGGCTACCAGGAATAGAAGGGGTTTTCATTCTTTTCATATTATTATTGTTCCATAGTTGAGTAGAGCATTTGCATCTAGGAGTGGGAGATTAGAGCATAACATAGGAGGTGGAAAATTTTGTAGCAACCATTCAAGCCATGACATCCATGACAACTCCATAATGGGTGCCCCTTTCTTTATACTTACATTTCATAACTAAGAAAAAGAGAGAAAAGCATAAGCCTCACCTTTTAGCTAAGTCTTTTACTGATTGAGTTTACTAGATCACATATTGTGTTTATTTGTGTAGACAACATGTTCATTTACTTTTCTTTCATTTCAATTTCAGTATTTTCCCTAACTTTGAGTCATTAAGCTAGTAATAAAAAAGTTAAGATCTAAGGTAATGTTGTAGCGGCCGCAACACCCTCCAAAATTTTGGCCTGCTTCCAAATTTCAGAGCCTTCCTTTGTTTTCCCTTGATGGTTGCAAATACTCGGGCTCATTCCATGAACTCTTGTCGAGTATTTACACCCTTTTTTCTTGATTGACCACGAGTCGTCTTTTGGCATGTTGATTGTTATCATGCTTGTGATCTTGTTTTGGAAATTTTGAAGGTTTGTCTTTGTGTGCATGAGTTGTTTTCGCTCTGTGAACATCGATCATACTCACACACAAAGTTGCAAGCATTGTGGCGCAAGTGTTGTCACATTCGTTTGAAGATCTATATGAAGTGTCCCACTTGTCTCTCTTAACCTTTAAGACAGACTCACTGAGCACATGTTTTTCTTGTTGGTTTGAGTTTTCTTGTTGTCGAGTCATGATAAGTGTGTGATCACAATGTCATGTATGCACAAGTTTAATTTATCTCACACTTAGCCATTTTTCCTAAAAATGTTTCTACCAACAACCCTCCTTCAACCGAACCTTGACTGAGCTGCACTACACAGTCTCAGATCTTATTGACCCTAGTTTTCTGCCTAGAACTACGCAGAGATTGAGGTTGTCCTATGGAGTAGCCTACACTGTGCAAAATTGTCTCCTAAAATTATGTAGAAGTTATCCCCAAGTCTGATCCAATCTGTGCTTCCCATAAGATCACTCATCAAGCCTCCCTCTGGTATACCATAATCCTGAACTACATTGTGACCCTGGGCTGCACTATTCTCCAAAACTGCGCAGACATAACTAGTTTCCTACCCTGCACCGCCTGTAGAAACTGCACAGTTATGTGAGTTAGGCCTCTGTTTCCTGGCACTGCACTGATCCAAGAAATTGCGCAGATCTGTATGGAAAGCCCCCCTACTGGCTTTCTCTGATTTGTCCCTGAAAATTTCACAGTTTTGGCTAGCACTCTCCCTACCACCCCCTTCTGCACTCATCCCAGAAACTGCGCAATTGTGTCAAGAAGGCCCCTACTGCCTATTCGACACTATCCCTCAAAATTGCGTAGTTGTGACCAGCAGCTCCCTGTAGCCCGATCCAGCCTTGCTCTAGAAAACTGTGCAGAAATGTCTTCCAGTGCCTCCCGTTGCCCACTCTGTCTTCCTCAAAGAAACTGCGTAGATTCCCAGCTAGACCCCAAATGACCTACCTAGTCCTCATCCTAAAAACTGGTAGAATTTCCTAGCAGTTCCTCCTGACATCCTACCTTGTCTTCCTCCTAGGAACTGTGCAGTTCTACCCAGCTGGGTTCTACCTTGCAGCTATCACTGTTGTCTCGGATTGTGTAAATCGGCCTCCCAATGACATCTGCACAATTTTTCCTGATAGTGCTCTGGAGCCTCTCCCGGCCTGAGTTGTGCTCTGCGTAGTTTTAGTGCCTTGTCCTCTCCCCAATCACCTGCACCCAAAATGGAAAACAATGCATAATGCTAGACTAGGATATTTTTTGATTTTATGTCGTCACGCCATAATCCAAAATGGATTTTAGATAGACTCCTAACTCTAAGTGTTCCTCACTGAGGAAAATAAAAGTCCAAGGAAGTTCTTGGAACTTGCCCCATTGCAGAGATCATCTCGTTCTAAATATATTGCAACTTGAATGGCCAAAAATGGACTTAGGATGCAAAAGTTATCATAAAATGAAGTTGCCCTTTATCCTTGGGAAAAAGGGGCAAAATCCCATAAAAATGGGTCCTAAAAACCCTATAAGTCTTCTAAAGACAAAAACTATCGCAAAAGGAGAACCTTCAAAAAAGGTGGAAAACACTATCGGAACCCAAAAATATGAATAAATAGTGGAAAACAAGCTTATCAGCGATCAAAGGAGCAACGCACAGGAGCCATCGGTTCTGGGTGATCAACAGTCCAGATCCAATCGACATATCGCAATCTGCAGTGACAGGCGAAGGATATTGGAGGCAGACATGTGATAGGACCAGGCCGATGTGATATCGCGATCGTCGATATCGGTGGATCGCAATCGACGTTGGCATAGGCCATACCATATGGAAAGACCTCGAGCTTATGCGATATGCAATTGTGACAAGTTGCATCTCAATATCACGTCGAATCATTACAAAGGAGCAGAGCCGTTATATATATATAGATATATATATATATAATATATATATATATATAGTATAATATATGTGTGTGTGTGTGATGCGATAGCTGGACCCGACGGGGCTATAGATAATATTTGATATATTGTGAGATCCGTCAAACGACATTTTTCTATGTATTTCGCGTATTTCGTTTATTAAACGAAATACGAAGGGAAGCGCTGATGCGATGAAACTAGACGCGAAATGGTTTAGGAATGCAAATATATAATATTTCAAGTCCGTCTAAAGCCATTTTGTGGGATTTTGCAATGTCTTAATGTATTTTTAAATATAAATGGAAACTACGAAACAAGCGGGATTTCGGGCGAGCCATAGGTGGTAAGTGGTTTTGGCCGAACTCCGCCCGAGCCCATACACTAGCTGCCACGTGGCCAGGCCTCGGAGAGAGAAAACCACCCTTTTTGGGGTTAACTCCCATACACATGAGCTGCCTAAAATGAATCGCGGCCATTGGATCAAGATCTCTTAGATCAACGGTGGAGATGCGATAAGCGATTAAAGGTGGACCCGATAGAAGTATAAAGCGGATCTATGGATATTTGAGGTCCGATGAATAGTGTTTCTGCGGATTTTTCCCCTATTTGAATGTATTTCTCTGTGTAAATAAAGAATGGCTATTTTTGGGATTTCAAAGGCCTGATGGACTCTTTCGTTGCAGAACAGGTGGCCACCTCCCCTGAAGGCGCTATGCCATGATTGCTAACGTTCAGAAGGGGGATTCAAATGGACAGAGGCCGGAAGCCAGAAAGCCCGGGAAGAGGAAATGAACAGATAGTGTTGATTGGCTTAAAATCCATAGACTGACAAAGAACAAAGCATAAGCAGGAGTTGTTGCTAAAACAGAGAATAAGTAGGTAGCACAAAAGCAAAAAGAGCCAGCGCGAGTGAAAGCTAATGCACAAAGCAGCTGAGGGAGTCTTTGGAGTCACTTGGAGGTCAAGTGAAAAGCTAGAGAGCTGAAGGTTGCAGAAAAGCAAGAACCAGAGCCAAGAGCCAAAGCCGAGAGCCAAAAAACCGAGAGCTTCAAGAGCCAGGGGATAAGATGGTGTTTTGAACCCATTGTTGCTGTGTAAAACAGTGTAGTTGAGCTAAGAGCTTGTAAAAGGACTTTGCCATAATCCCAGAGAGCCTAGTCGAATTGACTAGAGCTCAAGGAGATGTAGCCCAAGAGTTTTGGGTGAACTCCACATTAATTTGTTGTCTTATGTGTTTGTTTTACTGATGCATTATTTACTATTATATGTATCTATATATCAGTTTAAGCACTTCAACTTACAACACAACAACAGATTCTAATTCATATAAGAAGTTAAAAACAAATACTAGCATACACCTATTTTCAAGCATTTTTAATTCTGCATTGGTTAATCATAAAGACTTGGGAATATTTAAAGCTTTGGAAGTGGGAGAGGTTCTTGTAAGTTACACAAGAAGCCAAAGTGCCCCATTTTCAAATCAGGTGGTATCAGAGCCTAAGTTTGATTAAACCCACCTTCAAAGGAGGTTATATCAGAATGCTTGATTGATAGAGCAAATATTGCTTGTATGAAAGGTGTTTAAACAGTCAGAGGTTGATTGTATGCTTGTTGCAGACTGACTACTGTTTGAATTTGCAGAGGTGAAGGGAAAGTTGTTGATAGCTCAGTCCAGGAAGGACAAGAAGGAAGAAGGGTTGAAGGCATTATTCTATTCCGAAGGACCTCAAAGCAATCCTTGAAGCACAAGAGGTTTGTTGCAAAAGGTTGCTTAATAAAGCACTTTATTAATCTTGTTTAAAGTTCTTTTGTTCATTGGTATAATGACAACTTCTACAAGTGAATCCTCAAATTCCTCCTTCATCACAAGACTCTATGATGGAGACTTGAAGCAAGACTTTTTCATCATGATGGACAAGGTGAGAGAAATGTATGAGGATGGAAAGAAGAGAAGCATACTTAGAGAGCAGTTGAATTCCATGAAGGAAGAGAAACAACTGCTTTCTGATAGACTGTAGGAAATGGAGAGGCAACTTCATATTGCAAATATGAACCTGAAGAGGATGCATGAGTTGGAGTCACAGCTCTTTGTTGCCAAATAAGCCTTGGTCAAGTATTAGCTTGAAGAAGAGGTAAACCATCCCAGTTTGTCTTCAAATTCTTCTGAGAATGCTTATATTGGTTCTTTTGAAAAACATACAAGAGGCATAGGTTCCAAGCTAATGTCCAAGATGGGCTATGAAGGAAAGGACTTGGGAAAGCATGCACAGGGTATTGTTGAGCCAATAATGGTTGAGGAAAGTCTTAAGTACTTGGGTCTTGGCTATGGACATTCTTATGGAGAGAGTTCCAAAGCTGCCATGAAGACCATTGAAATAGTCCCAAGAAGGAGTTGCATTACAGAGTGTGAAGATTGTATTCAGGAGGAATGCAATGGCTGGAAACATCATTTGCAGGATGCAGGTGTTCAGAAGCACACACTTGAACTAGAGAGTTGTGGAAATTTTGAAATCCTTGAAGAGATTGATGGTGTTCCAAAAGGAGCCACTTCTTCATTTGCTTCGCCTCCTCATGAAGGCAAGAAAGGTGAAAAAGGCAGGTATAAATCTAGTTCTAAACACATTCCTTTTGATTGTGCAAAGTATGATAAATTTCTACATAAGCATGGGAAAATAATTGCATGTTCCTTTTGTGGTTTGGATAACCATCATGTTTCTAGATGTTGGAAGAGAATGGCCACATACATTAAACTTTTGAAGGAAAAGAAGCAAAAAGCCAAAGGTCCATTGGACAAGGCAAATCATGCTGTCAAGAGGATGCACATGTTTTGCACTTACTGCCATAAGCAAGGGAATCTTGCTAAAAGGTGTTGGACCCTGAATCCAGTAATGCTTCCACAAAAGCCGAAGAAAGTGGAAAGAAAAGATGGTAGAAATGGAAAGGAAGATTCCAAGAATGATGTGTCTTATAATGATTCACATGTTGACGTTGATGTGTAGACAAAGGAAAGACCTTGGGACTGGATTGGTAAGAAATGGCTAAAATTCTTTTCCAATTAAGGTTGCATGTCTATTGATGCATCTATTTGTATTTTTGTGGTAATTGAATGCAAGTTGCAGGTTTCTACCAAGAAGGTGAATGGGATAAGGTTGAGTAGGAGACTCACTTTGTTGCTACAACATTATATTTCATTTCAGCTTCAAAAGTACAGTGTGCTTAAGTGAAATTTGAAGGATGAAATGCATGCATAAGCATGATGTGCATGAACACAGGGATGTTGATGTTTTCCTTGTATTTGAACATGTATGTGTAATTAACTTGAAGGGTTGATTTCTTTATTTTAAACATGCATGTAATGCAATATTAACTTGGAAAAAGTTGATTGGTCTCCAAGATGGAAGTAATAATGAAGTGTTTCATCTTTTGAAAAAGAGTCCAAATGGTCTTTTTCTACATGCTTGACTTGAAGGGTCATTTGATTTAAAGGCATGTTTTGTAGGCTTATTACCTAGTCCATCATTTGTATGCAGATGTAAGGCATGGAGGTGTTCACAAGATGTGAAATTTATTTCTTTGTTGAAGCAAGAGTTAGACCATCCAATTGTTGTTTGTATTTTTGTTGTTGTTAACAGTTATTGTTGACAGCTTGTCAAACAAGTACAAGTGAAATTTTTGTGGAGAAAGTGTACTTCACATTTGTTTGAGCCACTTTGGATCAATGATCAAGGTAGAGAAGTTCAAACTACCTTTTGTGACCATCTAAGGAGGAGTTCTGCAGGAAGGCAAAGAAGAAGCCAGCTCTTCCCAGGAAAATCAACCCATCCAAGAAGGGAAGTGGTCAAAAACTTTGGTTTAGAGGCACTATGCAAGGCAAGTGTAGGGGAAGGTTGAAAGAAGAGGGTGAGTCACTCTTATTTACTGTTCATATCAGTATATCAGTATTTTGGAGACGAAAAGTTCTTTTAGTGGGAAGGTGTGATCCAAAATGGATTTTGGATAGACTCCTAAGTCTAAGTGTTCCTCACTGAGGAAAATAAAAGTCCAAGGAAGTTCCTGGAACTAGCCCCATTGCAGAGATCGTCTCGTTCTGAATCTACTACAACTTGAATGGGAAAAAATGGACTTAGGATGCAAAAGTTATCATAAAATGAAGTTGCCCTTTATCCTTAGGAAAAAGGGGCAAAATCCCCTAAAAATGGGTCCTAAAAACCTTCTAAGTCTTCTAAAGACCAAAACTATCGCAAAAGGAGAACCTTCAAAAAAGGCAGAAAACACTATCAGGACCCAAAAATATGAAGAAATAGTGGAAAACAGGCTTATCAGCGGTCAAAGGAGAAACACACAGGAGCTGGCCGATCAACAGTCCAGATCCAATCGGCATATCACAATCGGCGATAACAGGCGGAGGATATCGGAGGCAAACATGTGAGACGACCGGGCTGATGCGATATCATGATCGCCGATATCGGCAGATCGCAATCGGTGTTGGCATAGGTTGTACCATATGGAAAGACCTCGGGCTTATGCGATTGTAATAAGTCGCATCGCAATATCGCATTAGAGCAATACAAAGAAGCGGGGCTATTAATATATATATCTATATATATATATCTATATATATATATATATATATAATATATTTATTCATTTATATATCTTATATATATAATTATGTTATATATATTAATATATATGTATATATATATGTTATATATATATATATTATATGGATATGAATTAGATATAGATATCCTAATTTATGATCCCATCCTGGGGAGAGAGTATGGTCTCGACCCATTCGTCTCTCTGATCGAATCCATACCACGATATTTTCAGATCTGGTAGTTTTATTTATGATTTCTCGTTCATGGACGTTGTATGTTTTCCATTGTAGCACCTGTGAGGCTATCGATGCGGGCTTTCTTTTTTTGAAGAGAACAAGACAAAAATAGAATCGGATTTGTCTCAAGTGTTTATCAAAACATTATCAGTTAATAATTTTACAATACGAGACAAGTTGATGGAGGAATTGCACCTACCTAAAAAAACCAGTAGGTTACCCAATGTAACGGGATTCATAGTGGTGGAAGGGTGGGTCCCGAGAGATCCAAAAAATTATGCTTATCACGCCGCACTAAAAATTCACGGCCATGCAAAACGCCACCCCCTACGAGAGACCATCCTCTTTTTTCGGTTCTAAAGCCTATGCGAAGATTCCAATCGAAATTTCCACTGTCTATGTGTTGTTAAACATCAATTGAGGGTTGGGGTTCTTATGCCCGGACGGACCTCGGAACATGCAATAGCCAAACCCGACAGGGATATAGACAATATTTGATATATTGTGAGATCCGTCAAATAGCAGTTTTCTATGTATTTTTGCGTATTTCGTTTATTAAACGAAATACGAAGGGAAGCATCGATGTGATGAAACCAAACCCAAAAGGGTTTAGGAATGAAAATATATAATATTTCAAGTCTGTCTAAAGCCATTTTACAAAATTTTGCAATGTTTTAATGTCGTTTTAAATACAAAGGGAAACTACGAAACAAGCGGGATTTCGGGTAGGCCATAGGCGGTAAGTGGTTTTAGCTAGACTCCGCCCGAGCCCGTACACTGGATGCCATGTGGCCAGGCCCTAGAGAGATAAAACCACCCTTTTCGGGCGGTTAATTCCCGTATTCATGAGCCGCCCGAAATGAATCTCAGTCATTGGATCAAGATCTCTCAGATCAACAGTGAAGATGGCAATAAGCGACTAAAGGCAGACTCGATAGAAGTATAAAGCAAATCTATGGCTATTTGAGGTCTGATGAACAATGTTTCAATGGATTTTTCCCGTGTTTGAATGTATTTCTTTGTGTAAACAGAGAATGGCTATTTCAGGGATTTCAAAGGCCCGATGGACTCTTCCATTACAGAACAGGTGGCCACCTCCCCTGAAGGCGTTATGCCATGATTGCTAACATTCAGAAGGGGGATTCAAATGGACAGAGGCCGAGAGCCAGAAAGCCTGAGAAGAGGAAATGAATAGATAGCATTGATTGGATTAAAAGCCATAGACTGACAGAGAACAAAGCATAAGTAGGAGTTGTTGCTAAAACAGAGAATAAGCAAGCAACACAAAAGCAAAAAGAGCCAAAGAGAGTGAAAGCTAATGCATAGAGCAGTTGAGGGAGTCTTTGGAGTCACTTGGAGGTCAAGTGAAAAGCTAGAGAGTTGAAGGTTGCAGAAAAGCAAGAGCCAAAGCTGAGAGCCAGAAAGTCGAGAGCTATAAGATGGTCTTCTGAACCCATTGTTGTTGTGTAAAATAGTGGAGTTGAGCTAAGAGCTTGTAAAAGGACTTTTCCATAATCCCAGAGAGCCTAGTTGAATTTATTAGAGCTCAAGGAGATGTAGCCCAAGAGTTTTGGGTGAACTCCACATTAATTTGTTGTCTTATGTGTTTGTTTTACTGTTATATTATTTATTGTTATATGTATCTATATATCAGTTTAAGCACATCAACTTACAACACAACAACAGATTCTAAAGCATATAAGCAGTTAAAAACAAATACCAGCATACACCTATTTTCAAGCATTTTTAATTCTGCATTGGTTAATCATAAAGACTTGGGAATATTTAAAGCTTTGGAAGTGGGAGAGGTTCTTGTAAGTTAGACAAGAAGCCTAAGTGCCCCATTTTCAAATCACGCCATGAGTGATTGCAAGATTGGGTACACTAATGAAACATGGCGTGATGACCCCACTCTCACCTATCCTGAATTAAGACTGGCGAAGAGCCCACAAACTTAGAGGAAGGACTACCGAATGCACAGTTGTATGCAATGCGTGTTGCAGATGGTCATTTTGAGGATATAATCCACTTCTTAACCACAGGAACCGCGCCACAAAGATATTCTGCTCAGCAAAAGAAAGAATTGGTGATACGCGCAACAGACTTTACTGTTATTGCAGGGCACCTCTACAAAATGGGCAACAACGAATATTACATAGATATGTACCTGAATTCGAGCGAGGACAGGTCTTGGCCGAAGCACATGAAGGGGTTGCTGGAGGAAATTATGCGGGTCATGCCACAGCACAAAATATTCTTTGCGCAGGACTATGGTGGCCAACTCTACATCAAGACTCGAAAGCATACCGTCGGGCCTGCGACGTATGTCAACAGACTAGGAAACCATCGCAAAGGGATGAAATGTCGCTCAAGCCACAGATGACGTTGCAACCGTTCGAGAAGTGAGCAATCGACTTCGTGGGACCTATTGCACCTCAAGGGAAGACAGGGGCACACTATATCATCACCGCAACACAATACTTGACCCGTTGGGCAGAAGCACAGTCGGTTAAGGACTGCATGGCTGCTATAGCTGCAAAAATTTTGTTCGAGAATGTGTTGACATGGTTTGTATGTCCCAAAATTCTAATTAGCAACCAAGGAATGCGCTTTCTGAATGAAATGATCAATGCGCTCACTGAGGAATTCCAGATATATCATCAACAGAGTATGCCATACCATCCGCAAGTGAATGGGATTGTTGAAGCATTGAACAAAATTTTGGAGACTACGTTGACCAAGGTCTGTAATGCGTAGCGAAATGATTGGGACTTGTGCATCCCTGCTGTGCTATGGGCATACCAAACCACGTGCAAGAAGTTGACGGGCCAGACACCTCTTTGGTTAGTCTATGGCAAGGAAGCCATCATGCCCATGGAATACATTGTACCTAGTTTGCAAATCACGGCAATGACAGGAATGGCAGACCGTGGGGCTTTGGAGGAATGGCTCGCGCAACTGGAGGAACTTGAGGAGGAACAGTTTTTGGTCGGATTCCATCAGCAAGTACAAAAATAGCGAGAGAAATCGTGGCATGATCACCATATCAAGATGCGCACTTTCAAGGAGAATGATCTAGTGTTACTATATGACAGCAAGTTCGAGAAATTCCCTGGCAAGCTCCAAATGCATCGGATGGGACCCTATGTAGTCAAAGAAGTTACAGATGGAGGGGCAGTCCAGCGTACCAAGCTCAATATAGACCCCTTCCCAAGAAAAGTAAATGGAAGTCGCCTGAAGCTCTACACGGGTGGGCCAACCACCTTACTAACCCACCGAAGGACAGTCTCACCGCTCCAGCTAGTTGAAAGAGAGTGTGGGATGATAAAGCAATCTGGAGGGAAGCTGCGCGACAACCGAGGTACGTGTAGATTTAGTCTGTCACAAGGCTCGCGGTTACGTGGAAGGGGCTGCACTGTTGCATTGACAAGCAGAGAGGTGACCCTTGTTGTCACTATTCATGACAAGATGTCTAAGTTATGGCAAAAGGAAGCGGGCGACGGGCAATTAAGAGATGGAGTACGAGCCAAATCTGGAATGATCTGCGACAGGCTTAACATGAGGGCACTAGAAAAGGCGGGAGCCAATGAATTTTCATTTCGAAACACTTATAAATCACAGGGGGGCATCCACCGAATGAGCTGCGCTTCTAAGAACCGTACACTGTTGTGCCTTCCCGCCGCTATGGAACTCTTCATTATCTACGGTCAAGGAGTAAGCTCGAGGGTTGTGATATGGCCAATGGAGATGTAGGGCTTTCTCAAGAATATGGTGTTAACAGCTACAGGCACCATGCAGAGTTCAGCATCGGCGGTAGGGGTTGTGCTGGAAATTTGTAGACATGAAACAGAACTGGTCCAGATGCCATGGCCTCGACTAGGGGCTGGTCGGAAAACCATAAAAGATAAGGGAAAGGCTGTAAATATGGAGAGAAATGGTGGAATTGCAATTAAAAAGTCGTCTCTGATGTACCTTGAAGATTGGGATCACGCAGACAACAACAATGTTCTTGCAAAATTGCAACACAAGCTGCAGCAAACAGTGCGAAGAGAAGATACGAAATTGGAAATTGGCTGCGTTGGTATGAGGAGGTCCCTTATGCAGCACCCCAGCTAGAGATAAAATCCTATGAGGGGGTGTTCTGTGTTATCTAAGCAGAGAAAAATGAGCATTATCGGTTGCGAGAAGTGGTAGAAACAACGCAACAGGAGCTGGAAGAAGCGTTGCAAGAGACAAAGAAGGAGCAGCAGAACGAAGGACGTCACTCACAGGGAGGTGAACCACGGAGCCTCGGTAGCACGTCTCGCTGCATCAACGAGTGACTCGAAAGAGTCACGATGATTATGTTGGGGGCCTGTTGGGTAGCGGAGGTCCCACGTAACAGTTTTAGGGCTTAGAGTCTATAAGTTAGGATGAAAATATTGTAAAACTATGAAATATGCGGAGCGCGAAAGGTTATAGGTTGAGTCAAAGGGTTGTCTGCCCAAGAAATAATATAGAATAATAGGAAGTAAGTCGGCCTGTCCATGGTCCATGGACCATTGGAATGTATAAATAGAGCAAGGCTCTAAGGGTAGAAGGCATTTTTTGGTTTTGAATGAATCTTAGTGCTATGGGTCTGTGAAGACAATATATTCTGCGTCTGTAAGTTTGAGTCAAGGGTGTTGTTGGGTAGGGAGAGGCTTTGTAGATGTGTGCGTAGAGGCCTGGTAGAGTCCGCAACTGTCTGCACGGACCCCTGCAACTGAGTGCGCAAGGCAGATCTGGATGTATTGGCAAAAGAGTTGAATAAAGATAAGTTGGTTTTGAATTATTATGTTGAATCTGAAGTACTGTGGTTAATTTATGGTTGATATATCTATTTTATCTGTACGCTTATGCTTATGTCCTGAGTTTATGCAAATATATAACTTTTATGGGTGCACGCACTGGTTATCTCTATTAAATGTTTGCTTAAAGACTGTAAAATTTAGATCTGATCTATAACAACTCATTAATAATAAGTATTAAGGAATTGCTTTGTTCCAGACCTGCGCGGAAGCGGAGTAGTGTGAGGCCACAAAACGGCATGTGAACCCTCTAGACTACATCAAGACATCCCAAGGGTGTAGAAACCTGGTTCCAGCACCCTCCCTTGCTACCTCAGGTGAGACCTCAGTTCGTGCTCCATAGGTTGTTGCCGAAAGGGCCAGTAGCTGCGGGATTTGTTTGGCTAAATAACTCTTCCGAACCTGGGTCAGGGCTTTCTGAAGAATACGGTCATAGCTCAGTCATACGAATCCACAAGCCACGCGAAAGACCCCTTGAGGGGACTGGACCTCGCCGACTCTCCTACACTACTAGGACAAGCCGCGACCCTGCTAGCATGGCTACCACTCCACCCTAGGTACACAAGAGCACAGATTGCCATATGCTATCAAACTCAAAGGAACACAAAGGGTGCCTGCAGCCCCTAAATACTTGGCGAGTATTTCACATTAGAGGGCCAACTGCGTATTTACCATATCACAGCACAGGTATTTAGGGACCGGTAGAGTCTGCCGCCGATGCATTCTTTAGTCCAAAGGGCATCATCGTATATTGAAAACAGCCCCATTTTGTTGCGAATGTTGTTTTACTCCAATCCTCAGGTGCAATCTTGATCTAGTGGTACCTTGAGAAACCGTCCGTGAAGGAGTAAGCTTCCTCTTCACCCACATTTTCTAATACCTCGTCTGTAAATGGCGTCAGAAATGGATCATTAACACATGCATCATTAAGCTTCCTGAGATCCACGCAGAAGCGAATTTCACCCTTTTGTTTCTTCTCCTGCACAACCATAGGAATTGCCCAGTCGGACTCCTCTAATGGTTCAATTATTCCTGCTGCAAGCATCTTGTCCAACTCTTCACAGAACTTCGCTTTATATTTTGGATTCAACCAGTAAGGTCGCTGCTTAACTGGCTTTGCATCTGGCTTCAGGGTTTTCTTCATCATTCCCAGGTCACCGAGGATCCCTTTTAACTTCGTGATTTTTTTGGGAATAAATCTTGATATTCTCGAAGCAACTCGATGACCGTTTCCACCGTGGCATCGTCCCAATAGTCTCTAAGTGTTGCATACTTTGGCTCTTCCTCCGTTCCGATATTTACTTGTTTCGTTTTCATCGGCATGGTGATGTCTGAATCCTCGATAGCTGGTCCGCGCACCTCGCGACTCCCCTCTGTTTTCGAAATATTGATGTTTCTAGGTTCATCCTCCTCTTCTTGTACCTGCACATTGTAACATTTCAGGGTTTGGCTCAACTGTCGCGACCAGTCTGGCTGCGCAAATTCTTTTGGTTCCAGTGGTATTTTGGAAATAGCGCTCTTCACAACCTGCAACGTGTCATCCACAATATCCATATATTGACCTTCAAAGAGGAATGTTGAGAAAAACCCTTCGCGCAAGATATCCCACTCAACTGTGCCATGTCGGAGCTCTGTTTCAGTATACCAGTTCCTTGGAATGACATCCAGGGTATGATAAATCAAGTGTACCCACTCTGGTTGACGCTCTTTTCCATAGGCTTGGACCCATTTGGTAAGGTGCATACGCGGATCATCACGTCCATCATATTTCTCAGGTATTCGTAGTTCTGGCCTCCCAAAGCTTATCTGCATCATACGCCTGCAGCCGCGCCAATCATCGAAGGTTCCTTCATGTGTTCCCCACCATCACGTAGGCGTCACGCACAATGCCCATCTCAACGCATCAAATTGTTGGTGCTCTGGTACCGCGCTTTAAAACTTGGTCAGGAATTCATCTGCTGCTGTCAGCTTATCATACATCGGCAATTCGTGATCCTGATCTTTAACGCAATACAGTGATTTAGTCATCATATTGCAGTGTAACGTGGTTACTCTGTTCAACCCATTATGCCACCGCTCGTCTTCTTCATCTGAACCTTCAGTGCAGGACTCTGCATGCCCCCACGATATTCTCCCTTCCTCCGTTGGCTTGACCCACTCTTGATTTCGTGCAAAAAGTTTGTAGATACATTATAATTCATCGTCGCTCCCCTCGTTGCACACAGGTTCAATGTAGCGCGGTCCTTCAGCCAGATCTAGCAGAATGACTACACAGAGTGACTTCTTCTCAAATATCATTTTCCGCTTCTTTAAATTAATAACCCCATTCATGTCGGTGCTCTTTTGAATATAGTAACTGGATCGCGCTCATCATTTTTAACCTCTGGTCGGTGTAATATAATCTTGTACCGCTCCTGATCCAATCAATCCTCAAACTCTTTCTTCGTAGGGTTCCAATGTTCCGACATCAGAAGGCCAGCGTTACAGTCCTGTAGGGTTCCAACATTCTGACATCTCCATTGGCCATAGCTCGCGGAGCCTTTACCATACCTTTACCCAAAATTGCAGGCTTTAAGCCCCAAAACTGTTACGTGGGGCCTCTGCTACCCAACATGAAGAAGGAACGAATGTTAGAAGACTTTCTCGCAATCGAATTAGTATACGAAGCACATCGAGAAGAAAGCGAAAGGGACACATACACATGTGCCATCAAGCAAAGACCAAGACCATCAAAGACCCCACACAGTTTTCCATGTAGGGGTGAAGGCATGATACATCGAGAACACACCCATCACTCAGCAGCATACTAGCTCGACATGGACACCATAGTCAGCCAATACATGTCAGTAGTGTCATGTCGATTTGTGTCATGACTTGTCTCGGCCACATCACTACTATGGGCCATACTTGTTGTAATCAAAAGTAATGTAATGTGAAATTCCAAGAGATGCACATATGAAGTTGAAGAGTCACGTCAGTTGAAAATTCATAGGAAGTTGAACGGTCATGAGGGAATTCCAAGAGTCACAAGATTCAAGCATCAGCCTTGGCTATATATACCCCCTCATTGTATGAGCAAAGGACTTTTCACCTTGGCTCATCCTGCATAGCCTTGAGAGTTTGTAGTCTATTCTTTGAGGAGCGAGGAGTGGCTCTAATGCCCCACTACTTGGGCTAGTGATGTATGGTGTACATATGTGTCTTGAAACTTTTTCTTAATTCAGAAGCATGTCTCAGGCCAGCACGTTTTCATGCATGTTTTGTATTAGTTTGTAATACTATTATTTAAACATTTGTAATACATGTTTGCTTAACTTGTGCTAAGATAGTTGAACTACTTCAGTTATTTTAGTACCTACATTCTTGAAGATGTGTTGTATTGTTTATCACTATTGTATCACCCATGTGAACTACTCCGTCGGACATTAGACAAACCATTCTTGTTTTCCTTGGTTATAACGACCATCACCCCCGTGTGGACTACTCCGTTGGATGGTGTACATGTTTTCTATTAGGTCCCTAAAATACTAGTGATTACCCCATTACTTTTGTCATTGTATCCCTTATTGTCATTGTTGTGGCCCTATTGTCCCCATATTGTTATTATTGTGCACCCGAGAAGCCAACTATTGTTATTTATGTGGCCTTATATTATTATGGTTAGGTCGGCTTGGGTTATATTGTGACCCCTTAGACTCCTATATATAGAAAGGAGGTTTTTTCATTTGTATCATCCAAGAAATGTTCATTTGTGTAATGTAAAGGAGGTTTACCCCTCAAAGAGGCTGAATTATAAGGGGTTGATCTATCTTTTCTATCTTTTTGTGAGCTGGTTTCATAACATTTGGTATCAGAGCTGTGGATTCTAGGGTTTCGCTGCTACAAATAGGTTATTGTGGCATTTTCGCTATAATTTTTTTCTACGACGTTTCAGATGCTAAAAAAAAAACCCATTTGGGTTGAAATTGTTCTAAACCTTAGGTTTGAATTTCAGAACTTTTCGCGCTATAGTTGCAGAGATATGATCTGAGAAAGTTGACCTTTTTGCAGACTCCCGAATTGCATTCCAAACAGGTGACCTGGGGAAAATAGTCATAACTTTTGTTTTGAGAATCAGATTGAAATTTCATAAGAAGTTTCAAAAAGAGGATGGATTGTAGTTTCCTTTGTATGGTTTTTAGATCCTACGGTCAAAACAATGACACGTGGCACTTCATACAAGTTCACTCTTCTGAAAAGGTATATAAGCAGGTCATCTTGGGAGATTGTGCATAGCTCTCTCTTGGAGAATCTAAATTTGATCAGACTAGTGGCATTGAGAAGAGGACACAGAGGGCTATTGCAGGTCAAAATTTCAGAACTGGAAGATCCGAAATTACAGAGATACATCCGATTCAATATCGAGTGCCTACAAAGTGAAAAAAAGGTGTGTATTTTTTTAAATATATGCATAAGCTTGGTTTGAAAAATTAGTTTGAATGAATTCAAAGGTCATAGTGAAGCATTATTATCAGTAATTGATGCCTCAAAGAAAGAAAATGGAAACACCTAGTAAACAACCTGAAAGCTCTAGCATGACTCATGAAGAAGAGGAAGACATGCTACATGATATATCAAAATTACGAGACCAAGTACAACAAATGTCACTCTCACAAAAGCTAACAGAAGCTAAGATAAATGGCATGGAAGCTAAGATAAATGTTGTGTAAGCTAAGATGAATGGTGTGGAAACTAAGATGGATGGTGTGGAAGCTAAGATGGATAGCATGGAAGCTAAGATGGATGGTATGAAAACATTATTACTAGAAATGCTTCCTAATGGAAAAAAGGTAGGAGAGGAAACTCATAATGAGAACAAAAGGAATGTTAATCATGATTTGAAGAATGAAAACATGGAAGATTTGAAGAAAGACATTGAAGGATTGAATGAAGGCTTGACAATGTTGCTACAAGAAAGGCTTCTTAATGGCGAAAATGTTGTAGAGGAAACTCATGATGAGAACCAAAGAAATGTTAATCATGATTTCATAGACTCTAACATTGGAACAAAGATCCACCATGTTCCAAAGATCGACATGAGGAAGTTTGATGGCAAGGATCCCATAACATGGATACTACAGATGGAGCAATTTTTCGATCTCCATAATGTGAAAAACACACAAAAGTTATGCATTGCAACTTTATGTTTGGAACCAAACCAGTTTGTATGGTATCAATCGCTTTCCTCTCGTAAACAAATTGTGACTTGGGCAATTTTTACGGAAGAAATGACAACACATTATGAGAATATGAAAAACAACATTTTTTTTATCCAATTGATAAACCTCAAACAAAATGGTTCAATGAGGGAGCACATTGAGGACTTCAAAAAATTGAATATAAGGGTAAAAAATATTCCAGAGGAGCATAAGATTGATATGTTCATAGGGACTTCAAAGGATAACATCCAACATGAGGTTCATCTTTGGGAACCTGACTCATTAGAGAAGGCATTCAGGTTGGCAAGAAAAATTGAAAGCAAAATTATGGCAACAAGGAAGCCTACCACTCACAACTATAAGCATGGAAGTGTTGTTTCCCTTAGCCATCAACAACCTACAAGGTTGACACCACAACAATTGGAAGAAAAAAAAGCAAAAGGGCTTTGTTATAGTTGTGATAGAAAATACACTAAAGGTCATAAGTGTGCTGAAAAGAAATTATTTTACATAGATTGTGAAGAGGAGGAGGAAAAGGAACAAGAAACACCAAAAGAAGAGGATATACACCAGGTACAAACCCTAGAGAAAGAAGAAATGAATCCAACCATATCTTGTAATGCATTGGCTAGAATTACCACTCCTTAAACTATCAAGATAGAAGGACATATCAAGAAGAAAAAGGTAATAGTGTTGATTGATTCGGGAAGTAACCATAATTTTACTCATTGTAAGATAGCCAAAGAATTGAATTTCTTCTTATATCCAGCACCAGAGTGTCAAGTGATGGTTGCAAGTGGAGGAACCATAAATTGCTCTGGAAAGTGCCATAATATCATGCTATCCATGGGAGAATATGTATTGAATAGCCCAATGCTTTCCATTCTAATGGGTGTTGCTGATGTTGTACTAGGAGTCCAATGGCTACAATCCTTGGGTACAATAGCTTTTAATTTTCAAGAATTTTTCATGAAATTTTCTTCGGAAGGAAAGGAAGTTGAATTAAGAGGCATCGCAGGGAAACCAGGAAAGATAATCAGCTCTATTGGAATGACAAAGCTTCTAAGGAAAGAACTACGGGGCATAATTGCACAATTATGTTCGCTAGAGGTTCCCACATCAAAATCATCTATTTCTCTAGATATCCAAAAAGTCTTGGACAATCATTCCAAGGTATTTGAGACTCCCAAAGGTCTCCCACCTATTCATAATCATGATCATGCTATTCATCTGATTCCAGGAAGTGTTCTTCCAAACATCAGGCCGTACAGATATCCCTATGCCCAAAAGAGTGACATTGAACATATGGTTGCAAAATGCTAGAGGCTGGTATAATTCAACTGAGTCAAAGTTCTTTCTCTGCTCCAGTAGTATTAGTGCACAAGAAGGATGGATCATGGCACGTGTCTGGATTATAGGGAGCTCAACAAGCTCACTATTAAAGATAAGTTTCACATTCCTGTCATTGATGAATTACTGGATGAATTGCATGGATCAATTTACTTCACCAAGTTGGATCTTCGTTCAGGATATCATCAAATCAGAATGAAGACTGAAGACATTCCGAAAACAGCATTTAGAACTCATGAGGGTCATATGAATTTTTGGTCATGCCTTTTGGCCTTACCATTGCACCTTCAACATTTCAAGGTTTGATGAATTCAATTTTCAAACCATTCCTTAGAAAATTTGTGTTAGTATTTTTTGATGATATACTAATCTACAACAAGTCTTGGAAGGATCATGTTGAACATTTTGACAGGGTGCTACAACTATTGGAGGAAAAACAATTATATGCAAAAAGATCCAAATGTTTCTTTGGAGTCCAAGAGGTGGAATATCTGGGTCATATTGTATCTCATGAAGGAGTTAAGGTAGAGCCTAGCAAAATTAAAGCCATTAAGGAATGGAAATCCCCAATCCATAGAAGCATCTACAAGGTTTCTTGGGATTGACAGGGTATCTATTGCAAGTTTGGTTAAGAATTATGGGAGAATAGCAGCCC
>APFE030842656.1:0-16017 GCA_000404065.3 Pinus taeda | reverse complement strand
AAAGCTTATTTTGAAGAGCTGAGGTCTGAGACTTGCTTAGGAGGACAGTACAAGTGATGATAGACCCATACTGACTGCAAATAATCAAGGTGACAATATTTTTGTGTAACAGCTTGGTGAGATTCAGAAACATGATTTATATGCTGATAAAAGTGAGCTCAAGAAGTTTATCTCGAGGGAGTTTCATGTTAAGCCATATTTAGGCCACTCAGGATACCAGAAGACTTTGACATTTGTTAAGAATTTTTATTATTGGCAGAGTCTGAGGAAAGAGGTGGTTGAGTTTTTTGCAAGATGTTGGGACTTTCAGTAGGTGAAAGCATAGTGTAAGCATCCAGCTGGTCTATTGCAGCCTATTCCAATTCTAGAATGGAAATGGGAGGTCATTTCCATGGACTTCATTACAGGTTTGCCAAGGACATCGAAGCAAAATGATTCTGTCATGGTTGTGGTTGACAGGTTGAGCAAGGTAGCTCACTTCATTGCAGTGAATTTTATGAATTCAGCTAGTTAGGTAGCTCAGATCTTCATCAGGGGGATAGTGAGGTTGCATGGTGCTTCCAAGAAGATTATATCAGACAAAGATGCCAAGTTCACTTCTAAGTTTTGGAAGTAGTTGTTTGTAGGCTTGGGACAGAGTTAGATTTCAGCACAACTTATGATCCATAGAAAGATAGACAAACAGAGAGGGTTAACATGATTCTTGAGGATATGTTAATGTATGTCATGCATTGATAGAGGAAGTGGGAGGAGTATCTTCCATTGGTAGAGTTTGCATATAACATTGGGTATCAAGAATCATTGAGGATGAGTCCATTTGAGGCTCTTTATGGGTGGAGTTGTAATACTCCTATCAACTGAAGTGATCCAGTGAATAGGGTGTTGATTGGACTGAGCATGTTGGCTAAGATGGAATAGGAGATGCGGGTTATTAAGAGGAATTTAAAGGAACCACAGGACAAATAGAAGAGCTATGTGGATCATCGTAGAGAATTCAGGGAGTTTCAAGTTGGGGAGCATGTGTACTTACACATCAAGCCTAAGAGGAGCTCCATGAGGATTGGATCATGTGCTACGCTGGGACCTTGATATTGTGGGCGCTTTGAGATAATTAAGAGGATTGGACTAGTGGCCTATAGACTTGCACTATCGCCAACAATGAAAGTCCATGATTTTTTTTCATGTTTCATTCCTTATGAGATATGTACATGATGTTGATCATGTGATTGATTGGTCTGTATTGTAGGTGGAACTAGAGGGAGAATTCCGGCCAAAACCTAAGTGCATCTTGTAGCGGAAACAACTCATGATTCAGAACCAAGCAATAGAGTAGGTTAGAGTGTAGTGGAAGCACTTTGGGCTTGATGAAACTACATGGGAGATCGCTGATCAAATGCAAGCTTGGTATCCTACCTTATTTGCTGGTTGAGGAGATGCGTTTGGTTAATGTGTTTTTCTAAATATGACATCGAGTTATGTTATAAAGGTCCAATAAGCAGTGTGGTGTTCATGGTTTCAATAGTTTGGTATGATGTAAATGCTGCATCAAGTTGCCTTATCAAGCTCCATGGGCAACATGTTTTGCAAGTTATAATCGTCCTTGAACACCGAGGATGATGTTCCTCGAATGGGGACGAGTTTGTAACAACCCCTAGATGATTTTCCATGTAAATAAAATAAGACCAAGATTCCAGAACAAATATTCCATGTTGAATGGTGGGAAAATATTATATTGGGCATCACTTTTGGATTAATAATGGCTATAAAAATTGGCAAAGACATTGGTAAAGGAAAAGAAGCAATAAATGAGATTCAATTATAAAAATAAAGGAAAATAGGAGAAAAGCAAGGTGAAGAGATACAAATTTTCACGCAAGGGAAATTAGAGGAAAAATGAAGGAGAATGAAGAAAAAAAGAGACATCAATGTTAAAAAGGCATCAAAGAAACAATTCACAACCTTTGGCTTAGTTTTTGGTCATTACAAGTTTTGTCAATTCAATTTTGGTTCTCTCTTTGTACACTCTTATTCTCTCATACTCTTGCACACTATTCTTGGAGCACTCTAGCATTCACTTGGATTTGGAGAAAGCAAGAAAAAAAAGCAAGGAAGCGCAAGGAGACAGTTGGATCAGTAACTACGACAGGCTTACTTTGCAGGCAATAGATTGCATGTGTGGTCTCCTTGCTGATTTTTGGATGCATGGTATATGCATGTGATTCCTTGGTTATGTGTTGTCATTGGCATGGAGATTTGTCTAGATTGACAATGGCTTTAGCCTTGCCTTACAATTTCTTGGATAACCATGGTGTAGTGGATTTCCCATTTGGTTTTTTGATTGGTTCTTAGGTTTGCTATGTTTGTGGGTTGAAACAAATTATTTGGAGCCCTTGAACAACTTGGACTTCCTGGAACTAGTCCCTAGAGCCTGTGGGTTGGGACAAACGCTCTAGTGCCCTGAAACAACTCGGGTTCCCTAGAGACTGTGGGTGGAGTTACTAGTTCCTAGAGGGTAGATACAATTCTGTTTGATGTTAGTGGTTTCTGGACCGTATAGGTGATATCATTATGCTTGAGGGTTGAGGTGGTTTGGCCTGTGGAAGTCCTAGTTGGTTTATTTTGATTTAACCCTTATGATCCCACAATCATGTTTGGAATATGGTGTGGGGATGATTTCCTGAAAGAGAGATTTAGTTCAACCCAATCTATGGTTGGGTGGTACGTGGAAGCTTTTTTCTATTGTGATCTATGAGCACTTGTACTGGTTATTATGGTGACCTTATGGTTGATTTGTCATAGTTTTTGTCCTGGTTATATGTTTGTTATATGTTGGTTATATGCATGGTTTGATGATGTGCTCTAGTTGTGGCTCTTGTTCATGATTTGATAAGTTACTGGATTATTTATGAATGCATGGGATAACGAGTGTTATTGCAGCTAGCTAAAGAGGGCATAAATCCATCTTGGTAATCCTCAGATGAAGTTTAGAAGGTTATGATTAGATATGCATTCATGACCTGTAACTTATATGTTTGTCATGTGTTTGACAAAATGTTTATCTTGCATTCAGCATGTCTAGGTTAAGATCTTGCTCAAGTTTTGATTGTTTTGTATTGTTATCATCATTGTCATGATTCTAGAAAAGTTGCAGGGAGTTATGGGCACTGGCCTCGAGGCTAGCATGAAAAAGTGGCATAGATCTCGTGATCACATGCATTGAATTGAGTAATTTGGGTCACAACTGCATGCAGGTAGACTTATGGTTGTGGTTGGAGCCTCATAATTGCGTGCATAGTGTCAAAGGTGTGGTTTGGGAGTGAACCTAGTGAAAAAGAGTTCCAACTCAGGGATCGATCGCCTGGGGTGGTTGGTAGGCTCATGAGTAGTTTGTAGCTCTTGAGGGATGTCATTTTACTTCCGGTTTATAGGCCCCACTTCCATAACTGGAACTTGGAGGTCAGGTGATATCATAGTGACACTCAACTCATGTTTACCCTAGAGAGCTTGTCAAAGTGCGTAAATGTGGAAGGAGTAGTTATAACAATTGATGTCCATGACTCGCACTTTCGGCCTTGAGAATCTCTCCTCTATTGGATCTCAAAGGTTATTATAAACACTAATTTTTCATCCATGGTTGGGGATTTATGGCTTTCGACTAAAATTTTCTTGGATCCCCTATAACCTCCTACAAATACCTAAAGAAACATGCTCTAATACCAATATGATGTATAAATTGTTGTGGATATTTCAGTGTATAATTCACCATAATATATCTATTAAACTAAACAAACAATTGTACTATGAAGGGTTAAGTCCTTTTACTTTCCAGAGTTATTATTATTATTTTGTTAGGTGTGCAATGGATAAAATGCTTAATATAGAGAACAATAAAACACAATTACACATCAACCACAATGAGCACGAACCTATGCTTTAGAAACTCTAACGAGAGAAAACCTAGCTAGAGGTTGAGGTTGCTCTACTCTGTTTTGTCTAGAATGGAATGATGCAATCATAAAGGAGAAGGCACTCCTTATGGAGTTAGTTGAGACCTATGGCCTATGGGTTGCTATAAAATAAAAAACCCCTTGTTCTTCTCCCCCAACTACTTTGCCTGTTTTACTATGGAACAAAATGCAAACAAATATAATGGCACCCCTTTTATTCCTAGTGGCCTGGTTATAACACAGATTGATAGCCAACTAGGGGTTAAGTTTGACTTGTTCCACTCTTAACTGAAGTTACAACTTTGGTTTTATAGAGTCTTCTTTATAGTTTTCATGTGGCTAGCCCCTTTTTCCATGAGTAATGGAGTTAACATGACATCCTTTGGAATCATGGTGGTCATTCACGGTATGTCAACTTTTGGGAGTCATAACTTTTGCATTCGATCTCCAATTAATGCCTTTCTTGCACGGTTAGAAAGGTCTTTGAGTGTAAAAATAGTATCGCAAGGTGTGGTGCTTAAGCAAGAGAGTTTTACCCCAAAAAACATTATTTAAGGCCTTAAACTAGCCTCAAAAGGTTTTAGATCCAAATTTTCGAAACTAGTTCTCGTCGATAAAACTACTACTCTAAGTTGATTCCTTCAATTTTTCCTCTTTGAGAGCATGAAGGTGGATGACAAATTATCTAGTGATCAAATCCAGAAAATTGATGGTGCATAAGCAATCCCCAAATTTTGTGCTTTAAAATAACAATGTGATTTCCAAATGGACTAATACCTCTACCCAACATGTCATATTATCCTTCAACCCACACCTTTTTTACAAGAATGGAACAACGTCATAGGTTTTCCTTTACCTTGTCATATAGATCCTTGGTCACACACATATAAAACAACTTTCCATGCTTTTGTCACCAATCCCTTTAGAAAAGGACTTGACCCACAAAACTATATATTCAGGTGGATATTCAAGGATCATGCTATAGAGGCCCTCTAAAATCAATTTGAGCTCTTAGGTTCCCAATTAAGAGCATGCAAGTAGTGCCATTGTTGGCGATTTTGATTCCAGGAATCCTTCTAGGAAAGGAGACATTTGCTTGCCACCCCTTTTCTAGCAAATCTAGGCTAAAGACCAACCTAATAATGAGGGAATGGAAATAGGAACGTCTAAATCGGCTACATTGAGAAATCCTAGTGCCTAGTAAGAAAACCAGACAATTTGCCAAGTGATCTACAACCTCTTAATTGAGCCACAACCTAAAATAACAAATGCCTAAGAACTCCCAACCAATGTCGCAGAGTGGTTCCAACCTCATCAGATTTCATATAGAGAAAATAGAATTTCATATCCCATTCAAAATTCAGCAAAATTAACAATTTTCAGGATCTATGGGATTGTGGTGTTTCATTGGATTATTTCATGTATGAAGGCATGTGATTGTCATTTAATCAAGAGCACCGAGCCCTCTATGTACCGAAGTTTTGGTGTTGTTGATTGTTGAACTCCTTTGTCATGGGCTTAGCAAAATTGTACCCTTCACTCAAGTCAAAATCATTGATCAGGCATGTTAAGCTTTCTCTACCATATTATATGGCTTGGATTAGGTCGTTTGATCAAACTTGGGCAATGTTGACTAGTATCCCTAGAGAATCGAAGTAGAGGCAAAGGCTAGACAAGAGAAGAGGAATCTAGATTCTAGATGGTTGATGCTGGAATAATTAATCATTGGTGTACAATGAATGCCATATTTATCTTGATTTATGTAAAAATATGCATGTTTTCATGTCTTCTACAACTAATTTGGTAATTTGGATGTTTTTTTTAGTATAATGCACTAATTATATATATATATATATAGTAGATGCTTCCGGGACGCTTCGCTTCCTAAATTTTTGGGAAATGACACTTATGTGGATCGGCTTCCAAAAAATGTTCTTGCTTCGTGCAACATTGCTCCCAATCATGTTAGACAACTGGAAATGATCTTTAATGCCCTAAGCATGGCGAGCTTGTTGATTTGTGTGTTGAACTAACACTTGACAAGGAGTAACTCCCTCCACAATGCACTACCTTTTTACCAGCAAGAACTAAGTTGCACTCTTATGCCAAGAAGCCACTACGCCCCTTGATTCCTTAGTAATGTGCATACATCTCTACTGCCAAAGCAAGACCTTTTTTAATCTCTACTTACTCTGGACAGAGCTTTTATGAATGTGCTTCAATTATTTGTATGTTTCCAGAGAAGGGAAAATTCAGGATAGTTTGTAGATGTGTCCAGCTGTGAAAATATAGTCAATAATTATAACCTTTCCTACAAGAGGAAAATTAAGGTGAATCCAAGCTTGGAGTTGAATCCAAAACTTGACCATAACCCGCTGACATTAATAAGCAAGAGAAAGCTGCAAGTGCAAACCAAATGGGATTTTCAGGTATTGACTGATGTCACTAGGATTGATAAGTTTCCACTGATAAGTTTCTCACTAACAACTTCCCAAGTTTCTTCTGAGAAATTGTCCAATCGTGAAAGAGTAACCTCCAGAGATTGCTAAGTCAATTCAAGGGTTATTATCGCATAATCTGCAAAGTGAACCTTGTTGAATAGAACACTGCTGGTGATTATATTCCAACAACACAACATGCACACTGTCTCTAGCCAATGCCCAAGTGAAAAGGAATGCTAGTGACCAGTACCACGGATAAACTGAAACAACCCCAACCAGTCCAACATGTTACGAGTGAAGTACGATTCAATTTTGTGATACTATGGAGGGTGAAAGAACCGGGAGATGGAGCGCAGGTGGGGACGGCCGCAGGAATCGCAGGCTCGCGTAGGGTTAGGTTAGCTTTTTCTGAAGACTATCCGCAGCATAGGGCACGGTCATCGGTCCGCCTCGATCCCTAGCTTTCACAACCGCCGACCGCATCTATCTCTGTCACCATCCCCGCTGTCTCCCGTTACTCGATCACCGCGAAGCTGCTGTCAAAATGGACGGGCACATGGAGGACCTGGTGGATTACACAGCGGATCCATTTGAAAATAGTATAATTTTCGATAATCCATATTTTGCGGGCACAGCTCTTCACGGTTCCTCGGTCTCTGCTCTGGCTCAATCAAACCCTAACCCTAACCCTAGCGGTCCCCTTTCTTCGGTGATCTCTGATTTCCATCCCGGTTTAGACGCACCGCCATTATTCCCTGGCACGGAACACCTCCTGGCTTCTCTCTCGCCCCAGGTGTTGTCATTCGACCATGCCTTTCTCCCTCAGGGTGTGCCGCCTTCGACATCGATCCCACAATCCTCGGTTCCTCCCGCGCAACCATCCCCGGCGATTCGTCCCTCTGGCTGTTTTAGAACTCCCGCGATAAATGTGAAGACCGTAAGGCCCTCTACTTCTGTTGGTGGTTCCAGCCCTCTGGTCGACCATCCCTCGGCCCCCCGCACGAAGAAGCAGAAGACTAAGTGCATTAAGGTGACTGATAAGGAGATTACGGTCCCTTTCGAAGATCCAGCTGATTTCGGGGCGGCGGCCCTCCTGGCTCGATCTGTTCTGGTGGGACACGTGAGGGGTCGCTCCTTCACTGCGGACAGATTAGTAAAATGGGTAGAAGAGATCTGGGGCAACCTGCTCAGAGATTTACCAGAGGTTCACATTCTTCCGCGCGGATGGTTTTCACTCCATTTCTCCAAGGAGGACTACATCGATCTCGTCCTGGCAAAATATTGGCATATTGAATCAGCACCTGTCCTGCTAAAACGATGGAGCCCCCTGTTTGATCCAGAGCGAGAACAGATTGGAGCTGGTCCTCTGTGGGTTAGGCTACCAGGACTCCCTCTACAATACTGGAGCGAAGAGGCACTTCAAAGAATTGGGAATGCATTGGGCACGTACCTGGATCACGACAGATCATACATTGAATCCAGGCAGAGAACCCTCGCCCGAGTTCTGGTGCACCTGGATACGCGCGAAGGGCTGGAGAAGAAGATCACTCTTACTTGGGGGAAATTCAGCAAGATACAGTTATTAGACTACGAGGGTGTTCCGTTTCGGTGCTACCACTGCCATCAAGTTGGGAATCTAGCTAAGGATTGCCCACTTCTCAAAAGCCCGGATACATCCCCAAAAGTCTCACCCTCGGTCACGCGGGAGGCTACACCGATCATCATTTGTGCATCTCAGGACGGGATTCCGGCACAGGAGCAGACAGCGAAAGCAAGGCGGAAGGAGCAGAGACCTCCATCGCCGCCACTAACAAGGGAAAGAGCGGCGGCGACAGCTACACTGGCTCCGGGTACTAGTCACACCCCTGTCTCTCTGTCTTTTGATTGCACATCTACATTACCATCTGCATTTGCATCTGCATCATGCACAATGGCACATTGTCCTCCATCTGCGTCCCCTTTGAATGAATCCACCATTCCACCTACCATATCTATTTCCCCATCCTCTCCATCCCTATCATCTTCCTCCAGATCATCTCACTCATACTCCCTTCGCCCCCGGCCTCTGGTCTCGGGTTCTTGTGGGGGTCTAGGCATCATACCCCTGAATTTGGGGTATCAAAACTCTCGGGGTCGCAAGTCAGATCTCTCTAAAGCTATTTGGAAAGCCGGAGCAGAAGTGGCATCCGGGAGACAGTCCACCATTGAAGGGGTCCTTAGAGCAGCACCCACCCCGAGATATGGTCCCCCATGAAGTGCCTATCTTTTAACTGCATGGGGTTTGGCTAGTGAACCCAAAAAACTAGCCATTCGGAGACTATTTGAATCTGAACAACCTGACATCATTTTTCTCCAGGAAACCAAGGTTTTGCTACAAGTCCCACATATTTAAGAACCAAGGTTTTGCTACAAGTCCCACATATTTAAGAACCAAGGTTTTGCTACAAGTCACGTCATTAGGAACTAAGACTTAATAGAAATTGTAGAATTTTGAAGGGGATCATTATGAGAAGATTTTTGTAGTTTTTCTTTGGTACCTTCTTCTACATAGAAATTTATATATGAAGTGTGTTTTATTTTTTAACATTGTTAGTCTAAATAGGATTATTGTTGACAAGGTTGAATTTATGATCCACAAGTGCAATGGGATTCTATATATCATGATTAACCATGCCAACCCAGATATTTTTTGACTTGTATTTGAGACATTTTTTTATTATATCTTCTTAGGAAAATGGTCATTAAGTCAACATCTCTAGATATGTATGACACTTCAACTAATGTGTAAAGATATCAAATAACTAGCTAAACTGAATTGAAGTTTTACGAGAGTAGATGTTTTTACATAATCATTTAAGATTATTCAAGAAAGATCTGTTGGACCCTTGTTTCAATGATACAAGAAGATTGGATCTCATGTCATTATGGTTTAGTAATGTGAAATCACTAGCTAAAGTAATGTATTGGCTATTGAAAGTGGACAAAAGATCTGTGGGTAAATGATTAAAACATTTCAAGGTGCCATACATACGCCACCCAGGGAAGATTTTAGGAATGACAATGTTACAATGAATTGATTTGAAACATTGTGACAATAACAATAATTAGGTTAATAGAAGGTTAAAGGCCACAAGTTTAACATATATGTATATCATCATGAGGTTCATCATAACATCACAAAATTTATATTAGTACTTTTTTTATTCCATATTCTATCTTATAGATTGTAGAAATACTCTATCAATATGGAAAAAACATAGTTTTTTTATTCCATTTGGTATTACACCAAGCTTTTATTCAACTGTAGGTTAGAAACCTCTAGCAATGGTTCATATAGTCTATACTCACATTTTGTCATTCCATACACATCTACCATATGTAATCTACTATAATGGTCATTGTCATCTTACTATGTTTTTTTTTTACGCTTGGTAGGACTACATCTTCATCATGTCCAATATATCACCCCAATCGGGCCAAGGAAACCGGTGACTTCACATCAAGGAGTGCCTTAACAGAGCACCCAATCACTGTCTATCCAAGACCCCGTGGACTGTTGTCATCTTACTATATTGTTTTATGCCCAATTGCCAATTAATTCGTCTTCTTTTTGTATGATCTACAAATTGCAATATATCATATAGTAAACTACCATCGCAAAAATTATGTTGTTTTCACTGCGTTTGCTAGAAACGCCATATGATAATTAAGTTGTACGTTCATACAATTTAAAATAGCTATTGGACTAGATGTTGCGTCCATCCTGGCAAAATTTGTTATACAAACTCATACATTGGCTTCTTGCTACCCACATGTGATTATTCTATATGGTTTTTCCCAACATCATGTCCTTTTGTTTTTGTTTTATTGACCATATTTAATTTTTTCTTTGAAAATTTGCCTTTAGAAAGAAACATTGATTTCGGACCCTTATATATAAACCAAATTAATAAAGTGGGTTTTGTGATGAGAAAAACCAACTCCAACTGGTGAGAAAGGATGAGTTACAAGGAGATGTGAAATGTTGCAAAGATGTTTCCTAAATAACATTGACAAATTAATGAGAAATAGGGACATGATTGACAAGTGGAGCATAAAAGCTGAAAATATTCAATTTCTAATATTGAATGAAAAATTGATGAAATATAAATTTATATAATGTGAATATTTAGATGATTAGTGTGACAATGGCCTTTGGCAATTTGTAAATCTCAAGGTGACCTTGCACATAAGACAACTCATTTTCATAATGATATTAATATTTAAAGTTGTATAGTTTTGGTATATATGTTTATTTTTATATTTTTATATTGCTTTTTCCTTTAGCCATGCTTAGCCCTCAAAGTAATTTGGATGATTTCATCTTCCATGGTGGAGGGCCATTTTTATTTTGGATTTGTTTATAAATATTTGTGAGTTCTTTGAGTAGATGATGTAGGCTTCATAATCCATATAATTTGCAATTCTTCTATTGCCATTTGAATTCCATAATTTGTTTTTGAGGTTTCTTATATCTATACCCAATTGCATTAATCATTCTGCGCCAAACATTACGTCCATCCCAGTCAATGGTAAGAGTGTAACATCCATTTTCTAGTTCCAAGCGTTGTACCTATACAAAAACTTAGGGAATCTCCTTGTTCCTTTGACTTGTTGATCATAAATGGTAGTCATTGAGATCCCTCATAAGGTATACAAAGTAGTTTAGTTGTTTCGAAATTGATACCTACAAAATTAGGCGTGTTTCAAAAGTCTATGTGATATATTTATTTTTTATTCTTCTCTTGAGCTTTAATGCCATAGGTTTCATTTTTCTACTAATTTTTGCCGGCAATATTGTGGCTTTTCATCTTGAATGGTCTAACTATTAACATTGTTCAATAGGCGAGGTGAAATATATCTTACTAAGTTACTATAGATTATTGAACTTTCTTTTGTCATATAACTTTCTTAACAACCCTTGATTCTTCTTCCTTATGAGTCTATTTAGTGCATGTGGTTGTTGCCAGCGAGATCTTATGATTTTTCATCGTCATTAGAATCTAAGTTGTATTCTTCCGTGGGTACCTCTACTTTCTTTCCATTTATAATTTTGCAGTGGTATAGGTGATTGTATGATACAGAACCCAATTCTCACCACATCTATAACAAGTATTTTCCCTTTTTCTTTTTCGTATTTCATTGGAGTTATTGATGGAGGTGTTTGTTTCTCTTTTCTATTTATGACTTGATTGTTGCATTTGTGCCTTGGTGATCACCTGTCTCCACAATTTTTGCATTTTTCATCCCTTTGTCATTAGGCTTCCAAACTATAATTATTCCCTCTTCTTAAATGTGGTTTGGGGTAGTTTTTTCCTTGAATAAACCTTGTAATCATTGCGAGTGGACTCTTTTAGCTATTTTTTTACAGTGTTTTTCCATATGTTAAAGTTTTTCCATTGTTGTGATATTATGATTGATAATTCATCCTTTATGTGTGGCTTTAATTTGTACATAATAGTGTTTAGTAGTTGATCATTTAATTGTTAAATACTTGTGTAGCTAATGTCTCCCATCCATGTTTGTATTCTTTTACATATATTTTTGTTGTATATTTACGCGTTTTCCAAAAACGTCTTTTCTACCATCCGTTGAAGCCTATTAAAAAAATTGTTTTTGTATCTTCCTCGACGGAGCACACCGTAGTTGCAAAATTCCTTATATATATTAATTATAAGTGTTTACTTGAAATAAACATTATGTATTTCAAAGCACTCTCGTGCTTTGTTAATCCAAACCACACTTTGCTTTTCATCTCCATCATATTTTGATAACTTTAGTTTTACCCTCATTAGGTACTTATATATTAATTGATTGATTTTTATAGGGTGATGATTGTTTGATATTAATCATTGTTAAGCCATTTTGGGACATACTCGATTATGGATTGGTTATATTTGGAGGATGTGTGTGGGCCAATAGTTCTTTTTCTTTGAGGATTTTCTCTAATTTCTCCATGCATAATGAAATTTCATCCTTCATACTTACACTAAGCTATCTCTTGATCTTTTGTGTTATCTTTTGTTTTAGCTTATCTAAGCCTTGTTTCATTTTCCCTCATGTCTATTGCGATCTCCTCCTTGAGAAACAATCAATTAATTATTGTTTTAGCTAACCATGTTTTGTGTAATCTATACCCTTCGCCTCATGGTTTTTATCCATCATTGTCTTGAATTATTTATGATCCTCTACAACCATTTTGCATTGAGAATATGTTTCTTTATGTTGCTACTATAGTTTGTTCAATTTGGAGTTATTATCTATGATTTTCCTAGTTACTAAAGGAGTACTTTTGTAATCATTTTTAATCCTAGGTTGTTGTTATAAGTTCAAAGAATTTCCATCAAAATTTCAGAATTGTATAGAAGACCATGATGGTTGTAGTATGGAATTGTATGAGTTGAATTGTATAGATGACTATGAGTTGTTCTTTTCCTTCCCTGCGAAGCTTCAGAAGGTGAAATTAAAACCCATTTGAGCCAAAATGTTGATAAACCTCGTGACCAAATTTCAGATCTTGGTTCGCCATATTTTCGGAGATATGATCCGAGGAAGTTAGGGTTTTTGTAGGCTTCTGAACTCCATGTCAAACAGGTGATGTTGGTAAAATTTTCATGAATTTATTTATGAGCATTGGATTCAAATTTCGTAAATAGTCATAGAAAGAGGACGGATTGTAGTTTGTTAAGTAGCATTTTCAGGGCCGAAGGTAGCAACAGTGACATGTGGAACTTCGTACAAGTTCACTCTACTGAACTAGGCTATAATGAGGTCATTGTGGGAGATTGGGCATAACCTTTTCTTGAAGATTCCAATCTTGATCAAACCTATGGGGTTGCAAAGAGGACTCAGAGGGTTACCACAAGACAAAATTTCAAACCCTAGAGATCTGAAATTACATAGATACAATAGATTCAATATCGAGCTCCTAGAAGGCAAGAAAAATAATGCATTCAAGGATCGCCGCAGTAAGGACCACACATCAAAAGTCAAGGTTAAGTCTCCTACAACAAGTTATGCATGATTAGTGTTTACATTTGAATTTTTAGTATCATCTCTGACGTATGTTTTTGCATGACAACATAAGTATATATAGGGTCTCAGTTATATCTCTATGTCTCTATATGTCAGAGTTAGTTTTGATACCACATTTCGGATGTCCTATTCTTGATACTACACATTTGATGCTACGTCAAGTCTGCTAAATCTATATGATGTTGTTTGTTCATGTTACTTGTCTTGTCATAGTTGATAGAATGGTCTCTGTTGTTGTACTTAGAACTTGGTTCATCACAAGTCTAGGGTTTGTCATCAATTTCTATTGTATATATATCAGTTTATTCCAGTGGTCAGGGGACCGTTATAACATTTATAGTGTTTATTAATGTTTTAACATATTTCATAGTCCGAGAGTCATTTGACTTAGGGTTTGTATTTTTAATACATTGTTTTGTATTTGTAATATGGTTAGGGCTTAGAAATTAGGTTTAGGTCTAGCATAGGGTTTTGATACATGGTTTAGCATTTAGGTTTTTCACCATAGGTTTGATACAATGAATTTGATAGGTTAGGGTTTAGGATTAGGTTTAGGATTAGATGTAGTTTTAGGGTTGAATACATAGTATTCATCAAAACCTGATTACAATCATTTGTCACAAAGTGACATTCACCCAAAACACATCTTCATCACAAAGCCACTTTTGCGATGTCAACACATGACGACAAACCATATCGAACCCATGCAACAGATGACATACCCATGTTGATGATCAACCTGCGAGTGGACGAAAAAACCCAAATCCTGCGAGGGGAATGACAAACACATGTCGACGACCAAATCCCGACGACAAACACATGTCAACAACCAAGTACAAAACAATATCAACGTAACACCAGGAAAAACCATAGACATCACCTGAACAACTTGAACCATAAACAACACTATCGAAACTGAACGACACCGGATTGAATTGCTAATGATGACACTGCACACTGACGATGAACTTGTGCAACTAATTTGATGAGATTCTCCTAGATCAATCCTCTCCACTTGAAAGCTTTTGGACCACAAAAGTTTGACTAAAAAAATAGTCGATGAGGGTAGAACTCCCTCACTTTCCTCCTTGCCTTGATGATGTACCAATACATTCAATCAATCACCTGCAAGTGATGACTCAGATGATGCTAACCATGAAACATTTTGAGTTGGTGACCTGTTCCATCCATCTGCAGTATGAAAAACTTGCAACAATGGTCAAATAACTTGTTATCAACATGGCAATTGATTTCTTTCCATGAAGAACCATGAGTTAGTGATTCATAATTATCTTTGAAAACAATCTCTATAGGATATTGTTCAATACCATTGACATGTATTAACAATCTATTTTGCGGAATGACAGAGACAATCAAAGATGTTTTTGACATCAAACCAACTACTTGACTTGACATATTTTCTTGCTTCCTGATTACTAAGTGAACTTGCTGCCATAAACCCATCAAACTATAAGGTGAAATTTGTTGCAACTTAGTTTATCTTTGAAAGTATTGAATTAGCTTTTGATTTGTTTGAATCACTTTTTCTTCATTTATTAAATGATGTTTCCGTTGATTAGAACTTTCCCCTGATGCATTTGGGAGCTTAGGTCATTGGAATATGCATTAAGGGTGGCAAGAAAAATTGAAAGCAAAATTATGGCAACAAGAAGATTTACCACTCACAACTACAAATATGAAAGTTTTTCCGCTCCTAGCTTCCCACAATCTACAAGGATGACACCATGCCAACTAGAGGAAAAAAGAGCAAAAGTACTTTGTTACAATTTTGATAACAAATACACTAAAGTTCATAAGTGTGTTGAGAAAAAGAAACATAAAAAAAAGAGGATATACACCAAGAACCAACCTAAAGAGTTGAAAAAGTGGAAATGAATCTGACCATATTTTGTAATGCATTTGGGGGATTACCACTCTTCAAAATCTTAAGATAGAAGAATCTATCAAGAAGAAAAAGGTAATAATGCAGGTTCATTCATGTAGTACCCATAATTTTATTCATTGTAAGATAACTAAGGATTTGAATTGATTTTTATATTCAGCACGAGAGTGTCAATTGATGGTTACAAATGGAGGAACTATAAATTTCTCAGGAAAGTGCCATCATATTTGTTAGTCTAACCATGGTGGCATATGTATTAAATAGTCCATTGCTTTCCATTCCGATAAGTGGTGTTGATGTTGTATTAGGAGTCCAATGGTTACAATCTTTGAAGATGATAAATTTTAAATTTCAAAAACTTTTCTTGAAATTTTTCTGGGAATGAAAGGAAATTGATTTAAGGGGTATTGCAGAGAAACCTGAGAAGATCATAAGCCCTAATGGAATGAAAAACTTTTGAAGAAGGAACAATAAGGGGTAATTTCACAATTATGCTCACTATATGTTCAAACATCTAAGTCGTATATTTCTCCAGATCTCCAAAGAGTCATTGACAATCATTCCAAGATATTTGAGACTCCCGAAGGTCCCCCACCCATAGTTGCGGGGGAGCGCCCCTCCCCCCCCCTTCGAACCCGCTCCCGAAGTGCGC
>APFE030842653.1:0-10073 GCA_000404065.3 Pinus taeda | reverse complement strand
TACCCTTTTTTCGTGCATCCTCACTATCTGTGATGGGCAGTCTTCTGCCTCATGATCAAGATGAGTACAATATAAACATAATATCCTTGTTAGGTTTGTACAATCACGGGCATAATGCCTTCGCCTCCACAATGGTAACAAATTAGTTGTTTGCGACCCCTTCCTGGTCCCATCTAGCCTCGACCTCGACCGCGCCCCTAAAATCCAACACGTACCATCCCTCTATTTAGGTCAAGGGCTCGTGTTTCAGTCTACACCCTATAGGCATGAGTCTGATCCATCATTAGTTCATAGCTTCGGCAAGTGCGTTCATCATTGCCTACCAACCTGCAGAAATTACAAAACAAGTGCTAGAACGTTGGCGTATACTTCTGCAACAGACAATTATCAATAGTGTGTTTCCCTCCTATTTGACGAATTGCACTCCATAATTCAGGTGTTACACTTGTCCCTACCTATGCCTCCGGTCTCAATGGCATCGGCCCTCCTCCTGCCAAGTAGTTCGTGAACACTGGACAGTGGTCCTTGTCGTGCCCTTGGCCTTTGCATTTTATGCACCATACTTCCTCGCGCGCCTCCGGCCAACGTGTCCTGTCCTATTTCAAACTTTGCATTTCCAGAAACAGATTCTGCAGTTTCCCATGGATTTTTTGGACTTCCAACCAAGGGTCTTGTATAGGGGTCTCATGTAATCTCATTGCCATCTCCAACACTTTGGCCTTGGTGGAAAGCTTTTGTTGTGACAATGTTGTCCTTATGTGCAGTGTCAGAGATGCTACAAACCATGCATGATGCTTTCCATCTGTCAACGTCATATTGGCTTCGTGAATCATACTCTTCAGCCTTTGGTCCAGATCCTAGGGGGTTTCACTTGGTAGCATCTGATCTCCTTAAACTCGATGATTGATTGTGTTTCTAATTTTGGCCTGCTAAATTCCCTATTCAGCGTGGCTTGGATCTCTATGATTCCTATGTTTGGGTGGTCATTAGAATGCTTGATATACCATGTTAATGCGCAATCCTGTAGCATGCTCACCAGCCTAGCCTTCTTAATATTGTCATCCATGATGCCTTGTGCTTCCCATACTGCTCTTACCACGAACCAAAATTGGTCCGGATCTTCATTCCCCACTCCTCTGAATACCGATAGTTTGACCGCACTCGCCATACTGAACTATGGTAGTGGTGGAGATGGGCTGGGTGGAGATGGAGGTCAAGAGGGTGAGATTGGTGGCGGTGTGGGTGGAGGTGGTAAACGCGGAATTCACTACATTATCAAACTGACCACACTTCTCGGAGAAACCTTCGCAAGCTCTTCCTCGCTCTCCCACAAGGGTGAAATTAAGGGACTAGTTTCTAATTCTTCGCTACCTCGGCTTCTGTAGATCTTCCCACTCCACTTAGTCCCAAACATTAATTTATTCGCATAATCCGATTTTCACACAATAGTATGTTAATCCAAGTGTTCAAATACTTACCTCGCGATCCCTTGAGAAAACATCACTCTGTCTCACTGTAGCTGATGGTCATGTCTACCACAAACTTAGTGATAAATCCTCCTATTATTCGGTCGAGCCAATGGTCCACAGCTCATGCGATCTTATCTCTTGACACTTCTACTATGTACACTAATTCTGGAGTCCACACTATTGATTTGTCGAGCCTACACCTTCCCTGGCTGTCTACTAACTTTGCGATCTACTCTTACAACTCAGAAGGAAAGGATTCCAAGAAAATTTTGTGGATTTCCATATACAAGTAGCGCTCCAGCTAGTGTTCCTTAGATACTCGTAGAGTTCTGTTTCCCTACGTCGCGAACTTGTGAATCTTCTTGTCTAGTCACTCTTCAATTTCTTTCTTTGTTGGATTCCATTAGCACGACATCAAACATCCCTTATGCAAATCCTAGTCCCAACAACATAACCATTTGTGGGCTTGTATGGGCCTGACCCAGGTTCAGAGGTGATTTAGCCAAGCAAATCCCAGTACTACTCGCCCTTTCGGCAACAGCCCGTGGAGCACGGACTGAGATCTCACCCAAAGTAGTATGGGAGGGTGCTAGAACCAGGTTTCCACACCCTGGGAATGTTTGATGAGCTTCTGGAGGTCTACGGTTTGACCCCACGTGGACGTCACTACACGCACTTGTTATTCCTTCGCAACTTGTGATGTTGCTTTCGTGCAGCCCTACTCAGGGTACAACCCGTATAATACCCAAGTTCCTTTCTATTTAATCTGTTATTACCCAATTACTTAACTTGTGTATGTAAGATTAATTATTATTACATCATATTTAGCAATCATATTAGTGTGTGCAATAAATAAACCAATATAAATGTAAAGAACACAATGCACAATAGATAGATAGAAATAGGAATCAACTTCTCTTTATTAATCTTTGATCCAGATTACAGACTCGACACTAGCCTGCGCACTCAGCTGCGAACTCTATTAGGCCTCTGTGCACTCAGCTGCAGAGCCTCTTCCTACCACTACTACCCAATACACTTAGACTCTTACTCTATGCTCGAATCATTCCTATTCTTCTCTCTAATCTGCTATCTTTACAACTTAGAGCCTCGCTCTATTTATACAATCACGGACCATGGGTAGGCCGACATGAATTTATATTTCATTACAATACTTTAGGGCAGACGGCCCTATGAGTCATCCTATACTTCACGCTCTGCACCCGCAATTCATGGAGTCTTACAAAACGTTTGACCAAAACACGGTCTTTGAGCCCCAAAACATGCTATGGGGGGATTCCATGCCCAACAATCCATCTAAAGGAGAGAGACAGGAGTCCATCGAACTTTATTTCTTCAACAAATTCCTTTGTATTTCCTATTTTTCCACAAACCTTAATGCTTCCAAAGATGAAAATCTAAAGTACTTAAGAGGTTTTGATCTCCAATGGCCCGATGATTTGAGGACCCTGATGGCTTTGTCCTTACAATATCCCAAGTCTCCAACCTTTGATATGTTGCTTGTTTCGATATTTCATGTTTCGACATATCTAGGGTCTAGAGGTCCCAAAAATCCAAGGTTCCTAAGCTCTAAGGTTCCGATATTGGGTCTTGAGGCACTCTGACCTTCTCTGATGTGTTGACCTTCAATATTTCAATATTCTTAGGACTTCAAGTTCATGAACTTCGGCAAGCCATATCTTTTGATCAGAAAGTCCATTTTTAGACTTTTGCATACTATTGGAAAGCTCCTCTAAAGAAATTTCCAATGGAGAGGGTCTGATGTAGGCTTTGATTCCATCTTCTACCTCTAGTATGGCTAAAAAATCTATGCTACTCTTTTCTTCTTGACTCTTCTTCTTGCACTTGGAATGCTAAACTCCTAGCCACCATAGTCATCATTTTATGGCTTCTCCAATAATCCTTCTACTACGATGATTCTCTACATAAATCTTGCAGCTACCATGGGATTCCATCTGGACCATCATTGTACTCATCATTTGATTACTTTTCCAATAAGCATACGTCTGCTTGTGATAAGCATGCATGCCAGTCTAGTTGATATCAATTCCAACACTAACACAACCACCACTTATTGTCCAAAAAATATTGGAGAAGAAAAACAAGGACTTGTATAAAAAAAATAGAATTTTAGATGCCATCCTCTAAGGGGTTATATTTCCTTTCCTAGGAAGTAGAGCTCCTTGACATGAGGGACATGAAAGAACCCATTTCTAATGAAGAGGTAATGGTTTAGAAAGAGTCACATAAAATCCCTCTCCAAGAAAAGGTTTTCCAAACGGAAAATTACAAACTTTAATTGACAAAAGTAGCCACTCATACAAAGCCTAATTTAATGGAGGATATGGTTTTTTCACATATACCTTCTAAATGTGTGGGTAAAATCCAAGATATATGGAGGAAGATGATGGAAATTTATGGAGAAGGGTTTTTCCTATCAAGGAAGATGATGGAAACTTATGGAGAAGGGTTTTTCCTAGTTCAGGGTGGAGACACTAGGTTTTTTACTTCCTTAGTTGTTGGGTGGAGACAGGAGGATATTTGGACTACGATGATGTTGAATGCATGACAAGCTCCTTTGATAACTCTTGCTCAATCTTTGGAATATGGCTCAGGGTTGACAACTACAAGTAAGATTGGTCGCATCTCATCGAATGTTGGGTGGAGAGTTAGAGTCCCAATCTTTGTTTCCAAATTTTCACTATAACATAAGTGTTATTATGGCTTATGTGCTAGTGAATAATATATTAATGTTTATTGTGTTAATTAAATACCATTTTGAATGCATGGAATGTTTTTTTCCTATAAGAGTGGGAGTGATAGATTCCTATGTAACATCCAAGGAATGGGTGAAATTCCTATGTTGGTTCAATGCCTATATGAGCACCTTCATATAGGAATACTATGCAAGAAGAAATGAGGAGAAGAACTTGTTGTGTGAACTATACTAGTGTAAAATTTTGTTATACCATGATTTAGCTTGGAATACCAACCACTTTGTGGGAGATATCTAGCTAAGATCCTTTGTGTCTTACTTAAATAACCATCATGACTAGGAAATTGTACACAAGGTAGTAGAGCCTCCTCATCTTGAGTCAAAATTAAAAATCCCTTGGTTTTACATCCATTTACCCTTTGGCTTACCAATTCCAATATCGCTATATGCAATTGCATATAAACACTAGGTCATCATGATTTAATTTTATATCATGCTAATTTAATTTCATGAGGGTTTTTTGATCCATGTTGACTTATACCTACATCATTTAACAATTATCATTTTCATTCAAAAATATTTTCTTATCTCGTCGAGTTTCTATCTCAATACCACTTGATTGCTTTATCTTTAATTCACCTTTCATCAAGTTGGACAAAAGACTCTTTCTCATTAAATAGTATCATTATTTTAGATTTTGAAACAATTGGAAACACTACTACCATCATTGTCTATGAAAAATTTAAATGTGTGGTGTTATGTGGAAACAACCTCTTTTAACGCTATGGGAACAAAACTTCTTCACAATTTTGAACTATGTAGATCATCACGATGACCATTACCTTCATTTCCTCCTACAAGATATTCATAGATATATTTTTGTTGAAAGGCCAAGACATTATCTTAATATTATTTTAGAAAGCTTGTTTAAAAGAAGTCCTTGTTGGTAAGAAATGGAACAATGTTTTAATAATCCAAGGGTTCTCAGAACCTGTTGAATGACTGAGAAGCCTCATGAAATTCAGACTATATCTAAAGGAACTTCAAACTGTATCTAAACGTTATGGAAGAGCCTACCTTCAATTTGTATTTGGCTTGTATCTCATTCTTGTAATATATCGAAGTCATTGTTTTTGCTTATTCTAAGGACATTCAAAAGATGCATTGTATCAGAAGGGCAAGTCTACCTAAAAATCTCAGAAATGGTATAGACGCTGAAAACCTCACATGGAACCTCAATCAAGGATTCCTCAGTCACTTATATTAAAAAGGAAAGTAACTAGGAAAATTTTCAAACAATACGGTTTGTTTTAGTTGACCAAGTCCTTGTGATTGAGACATTCTTGTTTTTAAGAAAACATGGCATACATGTGCAATATTTCTTATCTAAACATGCTATAAAAAAGACCTTATCTAAACATGGCATACAAGTGCAATATTTCTTATGTAATGGAGGGGTTTCCTAATAACCCAATGATTAAAAGACAGAAACAGGTACCATAAACTAAACTTCTTACAGATTTCTTGAGAATAAAAGGTTTATCACAAATACAGTTCCTCAACGTTATGTCAGTTTAAAAAAATGCATTTGTTTTCTTGTTTCAATTTATCACCTATATTGTTGTAGAATGAAACGAAAATCCCCCAGTATTACACATGCTACTTTAAATCTTATAGAACATCCTGATGAGGACAGAGCTTACCAAAATCAACACTAGTATTTACAATCCTATATTGTACAGGAATTTGGGGAAGGAAATTCTATCAAATAAAACAAGAAATGTAAATCATAAGAACATGTATAAATAATGTGTTTAGATTGGTAAGGCTACAATTGTCAAGTCCAGATAGAAGTACTTCAATTTTAAGGATTGTCGAGTTCAGATACAAGTACTTCAATCCAAAGAATTATTGGTCCAATTTAGTGTCATTTGGAAAAGAACTCGAAAACATATTTAAGACTTTACAATTAAAGTATTTTGAGAATAGTTCCAAAAAGAGGAAACAAGAGCATGTTGAAGTAAAAGAAAATCCCTTTTGGTGCTCACAAGCTATCATAAGAGACATGAACTCTCTGAATTTTGATCACCCATATCTACTTCGATGTACCATGCTGTGTGAGATGGCCCTTATTCTATTAGAGAAGCAGAAACAAGATATGAAACCATGCGCTTTAGATAAAGTTTCTCAGTCTACAATTTGTTATTTCCAACTAAAACGAATCAAACCGTAGGAAATATATGAGTTATAGAATTTAGGCTGCAATTATAGAAAATAAGGTTGAGAATCTTCTAACTGAAGCATTAAGACACCTAGGAGTGTATTGTATATATAATGCTTTAGATGGATTCAAAGTGTACAATTTAGCATATTGAAAAGCACAATAAATAGTTCAGAGTTATGTTCTTTTTTTTCTCTGTAACAACTAATTCTATTAACTGGAAATCAAAATATTTTTACATATGGCGGAGGCTGCAAGGGCGTGAACCCGAGAGCCATTACCATTACAAAACTGCCCCATTACTATGAGAATTGGGGGAAAACAGAGACATACAGCCAACTAAATTGGCATTACAAGCGGACAGAGATTGATAGACAAGAAGAGAAACAGAAGAGCAGAACTGGTAGCACAGGTCCAGGAGGAGAACAGACGTTGCGTCGTTGGAAGACCAAAACCTGGAGTTGATACCGTCAAGCTGAACCATGGCAAAAATGTCTGGGTAATTCTCTCTGAGCACCCACCAAAGAACCAAAAAAGGAAAACTACACAGCAGGTTATTCATTTTCCTCTACTTCCCCATGTGTCTCCTCGGTATCCTGACACGTGTCATCATGACTGAGAGGCTCCTTGCCTTCCATCACCTTGTCGAGGTCGGCGTTTCCTGCATCTGTCTCCGCTTCAATTTGGTCACAGTCAACTAGGGGAGGGATAATAGGGGGCAAATTAACCTGCAGAATAGGTTCAATCTCATGCTTGATACCCAGAGAATCCTCGGTCGAGGAGCAGTGATTGTTGTGAGAGGGGTTGGGCATAATGCAGGAAAGAGGGGCGACCTGGTTTTCTTCTTCTGTCATGAGAATGGTGATCTGAGTAGAAATCAAATGCCTATTCAAATTGCTCTAGAATTTAAAATGGGTGGATTGAAAGGCACTATTGGGTATCGGCTTGCGAGGAGGATTGTTGGGGGGAAGGTCCTCAGGAGAGGAAGAGAGATTGATGGGCGAAAGCGCGGGGTTGGAATGAGGATTGACTGAGGGCCGCTTGCCACTACCAGGGTGGTCACCCAAATGAATATGCTTCCCATGGCGCTTCATTTTGCCAACAGACACAGAAAAATCAAAGGAACCGAGCCTAAAACCAGAGGAATGACCCAATTGAACCCGAGGCCCGTAAGTGCAGAAAAATGAAGCCCGAGACCGAGAAGCAACACAGACAAAACTGATATTACAGATAACAGACCACTTACCCCAAGTTACTGAACGAGTTCCTCTGTGGAGCGCGCAGGTGAAATTGAGGTGCTGCAAATTCAAGCCCGAGCAAGCCTGAATCTTGCCTCTGAAGACGGGCACATTCTCACCTTCACACCATAACTTAAAACCAAACCTAGAACCAGAGACCTGAATACTTGAAGTGGAATAAACGTAGGGAAACGCCATGTATTTAACCCTCAACAGGCAGCTTCGAGGCGCGTCCTGCATTAATGGCACCGGCCTGCCTCGTCCTGCAACCATTAAAACATTCCCTCCGCAATCGTTTGTGATCTGGGACGCCACGCTGCATTGCAGGTGGCAGTACCTGGGGTCATTAAGCTGCATGAAAACCATTGAATGCCGAGACGTCACCCGGATCCGGGAAGTTCAGAGTTATGTTTGTAGTCGAGTCAAACACATAATTGGGGAATTTAATAGAGTCCCTGAGACTCCTCTACCACTCACGAACTAAAATTGCAAATACTCCAAACGATTTTGTCAATAATACTGAAAATTTAGCAGTAATAACAGATGGAAAGAAATTTAAATGAATTTGTGACTGAATAGAAAGAGTATACAAATATTAAGGTGTAATAACAGAAAACACTAAATAAATAGAAGAAATCGTGAAAAAGTAAGCGCATAAATAAATAGATCATACCGAAATTTTAACAGTAGTAACAAATTTGGAAAAATAAATAAATAAAATGTGACATACTGTCTCAAGGTCCTTTAAACTCAACATAAAATTCGTTCAGGCCATTCTTTACCCTCTCCATTTTATGTCACGCATCATTAGCTTCATTACGTCTATGTCACGCCTCTTGCTAATGTTAGCCATGATAGAATTTTATATATGTGAAGGCCAACCAGTTACCCAAAATTATAAAAACGAAGGTTCAAACCCTGTGAGCTCGAAGCATATAAATGGAACCAGAAATCTTGGAAAAACTTGGAAAATAAGTAAGACTCAAGAAATTCTTAAAATAGGCAAATACCTATCAAAGTTTGTCCAAATCTATCAAATGGTCAAAGTAAGTTATATTTAGTAAAACTCATCAGACGTTGTAGTGTCTTGGTTAAACCATCAAACTCATTACGGCTTGGTGAGTTTGACCCGATTTCACAAACTTTATGTGCGATTACATGGACAGGATTTCACAAATTACAGTTCGTTTTGTGAATCTTGCTATATATTATTCAAGACATTGGCACTCATATGAAAAAAAATTGATGATCTTTTATGCTGAATATGTTCAAAAGAAGCATACAAAGAAAAATATAGAAACTACTCGCAGAGTTAAATCACTGAAAACTTATTTTTCAGATCATTCAAACAGAAAATCATAGTCTCGCCTATTAAGGAATTCATTTTTACCTCTTACTTTATAAAGCAGTTTCAGGATTTTCTGCTTTGCTATTTTGTTCTCAGATAATCCTCTGTGCCACATGAAACTGAGCTGTAATTATCAGATTTATCAATTGAATTGAATTTGAAATAGACACCAGTGTCATTTTACTTCCGAATTCTACCTGGAAAGGATGGGAACTCATACCTGAAGCGTAACAAAGTTGTTAAGATAAGATGGTATGGAGAATGACGCACAAGTCTGATCATATGCCAATCAGATGCCAAAAATATTATTACGAACTGCTAATAGCACATAGGATCTTGAATCTAGGTCAATTTCTAGTAAGTCGAAAGTATTGACAAGCTAAAGAGATCTCTACAAATTGCTCCACACATTCCCTGTGAATGCGAGGTCTAGGAATTGATTCCCATAAACTCTCAATACATCATGCAGCTCATGCGGTGAAGTTGCTTGGTTTGTGGACTAGAGATCTAGGGATTGAATCCATTAGACTCTCAATATATATATCTATATATATATTATAAATTATTATAAATCAGAAAAGTTTATTTCACAAATAAAATAAAATCCATTTTTTACATTCAAAACATTGCATATATTTTCTTCCTGAAGCATAAATGGATTTGTCAAATGCTGCAAAGAAAATATAAGAGGCTTGCAAAATCACTAAAAATGAAGGGTTTGTAGACCATGTGCAGCACAAACAATATAAATATAAATATATAGCAACCCATTTCACATCTGGAGTAAAAACATGGTAAACCTGTATCACTACTGCTATTTGATAAGGTTATTTACTTGTTTTAATTTCTGAACAAATTAAAAATAAAATGGGTATTTAATTTTATTTTTTTAATCATTTAAATCTCCTGTGAAAATCGAAAAGAGAAAACCAAGCCAATCTTTAAAGAAACAAAAATAGAAACCCCAAATGGGCGTGGAATACCATTAATAGCTTCATAAATTTTCCTTTTCTCTCTTACCTCTCCAAAAATGGGTTTCTGGTGTTCTTCCAGTCCACTT
>APFE030842648.1:753-15521 GCA_000404065.3 Pinus taeda | reverse complement strand
ACTCGCCAGAAATGGTGGGGGAAATAAAGGAATCATAATCGTCGTCATCGGCAGTATGTCACTCTTGAACATGGCACTGTTTGCATTCGTGTCTGGCTGGGGACATCTCATCTCATTTCACATTTGCCTCCATGGGTTTGGGTTATCCTATTTGACCATTCATTTTCTCATTGTCTTGTCATCACGACCTCTGGTCATTTGACCTCAAACACTGTCGAATCCGTCATTGTGCCACCGATATGTTCAAGAGAATTTGGCCTCTGCAAGTATAACCTCCCTCCGATATCTCACACAAAACATATTGTCTCTCCCGTCTCGTGTCGATGATGTGGGAAACATTGTGGCCCACCTTCGACAAAGATCACTTCCTGTCGACTTCAGCTCGTTATCCAGGAAAGTGACCTAGAGACCCCCTTCAGGTACCTTGGAGCCTGCATGCCTCAATGGCAGGTCCTTCGTGTTCGACGCGAGGTTTTCATCATTGGCCTTCGATCGGATGACTCTACGGGTGTTCGACACCAGCTCATTTATTCACACGCAGTGGATTGTACCTATAGTACCTTGAGGACCATCGTCATTATTGGTGGCACCTCTCGCGTCTGTTAACAGCTTTCATCATTGGCTGGTAATCAGACGATATTCAAGCATGTTCGACTTCGACTCATGTATTCACATGTTTGGATTTGTACTTTGTTCGGGTTTGGATGGAGCGCAAGACCCTGGTTCTAGTCTGTTGCGGACCAGGTTGCGATGTTGTGGATCATTATTACATGACTCATTGATGGATGGCTGCACCCATACCTGAGTCTTTTAGGATGGCTGCGACCATACCTTTTATCATCATGGTCTCTTCAGCTGGGTGGCTGCGTCCATACCACAAACCTTCTTCATATGTCTTTTAGATGGCTGCGCCCATGCCTAGACTACATGTAATCGAGATATCAGTTGTATCTACGTGCAAGTTCTTCCTGAAGGTGTTCTGGTTCAGCGGTTTTGTAAAGCATTTCACCCGTCCCACTCTCTCGGGCTTCATGCTTTAGGGGGCATCTGTTACACAGTAATTTGTCACTGTCTCCCTGTCAGTCTCCCTACTGTGTCATGAAATCAAATCCATCATGCTCATGCTCTCTGAATTGGCCAAAAAACCCTCTTTGCCTAAGTTTATCTGATCATCGCAGCTGTTGTTAAAATAAACGCGCTGACTGGCGGGTGCTAGTGCAATTGATGCGCTGCCAGCGCGGAAGCACACGGGTTTCCCGTGCTGATCGAATTTCATAGCCAGCGCACCCTCTGTTTGTATTAAGTCACGTTGACCTGACCTCTTCTGTTATCGGGATGCGATGTCAGCGTGCCAGACCAGTTATGCACCCGCGCTGATCCTATTTGGGCGAGTTTGTTCTAACAGCCAGCCTTCCAGATGACTCCAGACCTGGTTCTTGGCCTTGTGAATGTCGCCCTCTCTTCTATGGCATGTCTGTTCGTCATATGGGCCACCTTTCCTGGAGATAATCTCATCCTTCCAGCATTCATGGAGACTCCTTCTCCTATATAAGCCTCCACCATTGCCATGAGAAGCTAGTTTTTGGATATAGTTTTTGACATTAAGGAATTCATAGTGTGTTTGTGCTTCTCCTGATAGGCATTTGGTGTGTTAAGGTGTGGATTGCTAGAGAGCTTAAGGAAGGTTGTGAAGTCTTGTTGCCTTGTGTGGGAGAGAGAGTTGTTTGTCTTGGGAGATCTACCTCCAAGGGTGAATGCTTATAAGACTTGCTGGCTGGACCCTCTTGAGAAGGACTCAACGTCAAAACATTGGTTGTACCTTTCTCTGTTTTTGATTAATAAAAGATAGATGACTACTGTTATGGTTCCATTTGCATTTGTCTTATGATGGTTAATGTGAATTACATCCTTTCTGACTGATGTATGGTTACTTTTACTAGATTTCACGCTTGTGTTTGTCTTCTCTTTGCATGTGCAGGTGTTCATCTGCGAGGATAGTGGAGGACTGTGACTGGCCAGAGCAAAGGAGCGAGAGCGGCATCTCTTCTTCAAACAAATAGCGCTGGAATCCAAGTAGGTGTTCATTGCCCACTTGTTAATTGTAACTAGGAACTTGCAGAGTAGCATTGATTGATTGTTGCTAGACCCGTTCTGGGCTAGTAGGGATCTCCTCTATCCGTAGAGGGGATTTACCTCTCCAACAACACCAACTAACTATTAACTCTCTATTAGTTCCTCAAATAGTTTGGAACTAATTTAACTGAACATAACTCAGTAAACTAGGTGATCTAATTTCCAACTCAATTTAAACTCATATTGGACCCCTAAAACTTAGGGAGAACATATACATGAATTCAAAAATACTTTCAACTCGAAATTCCTAAACTAATTAAGTTAATTAAACTTAATTAACTATTTACATGGTAAAACAGAGCTTGACAAGTTTTTTATTCACCTAAATTCTATCTCACCAGAAATAAAATTTACCATGGAGCTTGAAGAAAACATGAGCATCCCATTTTTAGACGTACTCATCATCAGGAAAGAGGATGGCTCTTTAGGGCATAAGGTTTTCAGGAATTCAACACACACAGAAAACTACCTCCACTCTGATTCCCACCATCACCTAGCCCAAAAACTTGGTGTTTTAAACACTCTTGCTATCAGGGCCCTTCGAATTTCTGACACTGAGCATCTGAATGAAGAAAAGAAACATTTAGTTTCAACCTTTAAGAGTATAGGCTACAAAGAAAAATAGGTTAAAAGAGCTATAGAGAAGGCTGAAAGAAGGATGTTATCTCATAAACCTAGGGCTCAAGACCAACCTCAATGTGGTAGGGTTTTTCTTCCTTATATTCATGGAGTAACGGATAAGATTGCTAAAATCCTAAGGAAGAAAAACATTAACACGCAATTCTCAGCACCTGGAACTATTAGGCAAGGTATGAGGTCTGTCAAGGATAGGATTGATAGACATCAGCTTAAGGGAGTCTATAAAATATATTGTTCTTGTGGAAAAAGCTACATTGGTGAAATAGGTTGCTCCCTGCAAACAAGACTCAAAGAACATGGAGCTGATATTAAAAATGAAAGGTCTCGTACCTTGGCCTTGGCAGAACACTCCTCAAAAACAAAGCACCATGTCTACTTGGAAAATGCCTCAATTATCGCAAGGGAAGAGTAGCATCATAGGCGAAAGATTAGAGAAGCTCTTGAAATTATCAAACATCCCCATAATCTTAACAGAGACAATGGTATAGAGATTAGTGGAAGCTGGCTTCCCCTAATCAGAGAAATTAAGGTCAACAATTCATCTTAGGCATAGCATTTAGTGGTAGATTTCCCCTTTCTCTCCCTCTCCCTTTCTAATATTTAGTAGTTAGTAGCGTTGCTATAGGTATTTAATTATGATAATATTAATAATAACTAGTACTTACTTACAATATTTACATTAGTAATGATGATTATATCTATTACCTTATCATTAAATATTATCATTAACTATTATTATAAATAATTATAATGAGCTATTAATAAATCTATTAATTAGTTCAACCATTAGTTAAACTTTTTATAAAAATTAATCCTTTGACATGAATTATCAATTATTATTACTAATTATTTATTATTAATTAATTATTATGATTAACAATTTAAATTATTAATATTAATTTATTAGGTCTTGACATGATTTATCAATTATTATTATTAACTATTTATTATTGATTAATTATTAATTAGTAATTGATTGTTTAATATATTATTAATTAACTAATTCTAATATAATAATATATGAATTTAAGTAATTTTAATATACAATACACTAATATTACCATTCAAAAATACCAATATATATTAATAATAAATATTTCTATAGTTCTTTATAATAAATATTTTATTAACATATATTAATATCTATATTAAAATTAATACAATATACTAAATTTATTATCATTAAATACAATATATACTATAATGATTCTTTCCCCTACTATTTTATATTAATAATAATATATACTAACATATATTAAATATTAATTGACTATATGTAGTATTCGTATAGAAACACTAAATATTTATAATAAAGATTAATATATTAAATTAATTAATTATTAAATAATATTAAAATTAATTAATTAATATTAATAATAATTAACATAATAAATTAAAATCCATTAATTATCTCATTAATTAATCATAAATTATTATTCAAAAATCAATTAATTATCTCAAAAAATAAAAGCCCGACATTCATCTCATTCCAAAAATCCAAAATCTAGTCTCCTCATTACTATTTAATCCCTCAATTTAGCTCTTCTACTACCAAGCATTCAAGAAGTCCTTATGATGGATCCGAGTTGGGATTTGAAACGTTGATGAAATAATGGTTTTTACTGTGAAATCTCCGGTAACTAAGTCAAAAGATATAAACCACGGATGTCTTAAATCCATATTTACAAGTTGCTATGACAATAGAATTTGATTTTAATTCTCAGCTTAATTCAAGGAAAAATTGAATTGGAATTTCTTGTTTCCATTTCTCAGCACTCCCTCTCAACAAGAAAGGGACTATCAGTTACCCCGGTCCTATCTCTGTGAAACTCAAATTTACATCTTGACAATGCCTTTTTCAAAATGTCAACATCTTTCTCCTCCATGGGAATGTACTCTAACAACATAATCTGCCTCAATACACAATCTCTAAGATGATGATATCAAATATCAATATGCTTGGGCTAATCATGAAAAATTGGATTTTCAAAGACTTTGATACAACTCTGATTATCATAGTAAATCATAGTTCAATCCATCTATTGAACAAACAAACCAACCATAATATTCCTCATCCATATGGCCTCAAAATTCTTCCTGAATCGCAACCATGTACTCTGCCTATGTTGAACTAAGTGCAACTTATATTTGTTTCCTGTTGTACCAAGAATCCGTCACTAACCCAATATTGAAGATACCTCATGATGTGCTTGTTTGGTCAATTTAGTGTCCTAAATTTCTCTACATAAATTACCAATCCAGGTATCGTAAACTGATGAAGTGTAGTGCATTGTTTGTGCTAGATGGCCCTTCTTACTTCATTTTTTTTGTATTTTATGTTTTTTGGGGGGTTTTTGGTCCTTTAGTCCCTAATGATTTACAATGTAACTGTCAAAATCCTAAACCTAACTTCTGTAAAGACTGCTAAGAATCTAAAAATATGAGGACTAAAAGAGCTTAAGTAAGATTTGGAAGCAAAGGTTAATCAAGAAATGAAAACAGATTTTCTATTTCTGCTCTTATCATGATTTCCAAATCATGAACTAAAAAGACTAAAAAGTAAAATTGAAACTACTATCTAATCCATTACAAAAACAAAACCAAATGAAATACTAAGACTGAAAGTGAAATTGCAACTAATGCCTAATCTACCATGGAAACAGAACTAAATGAAATACTAAGACTGAAAATGAAATTGCAACTAATCTACTATGGAAACAGAATTAAATGAAATAATAAGATTGAAAATGAAATTGCAACTAATCTACTATGGAAGAAAAACTAAACGAAGTGCTTATTTACTCTACCTCTCAATTTTGGGAGAAAAACCTCCTTATGATGACATTTTGAGGAATTTTGTACTTCATTATTCTAAGAGAAGATAAATACAAAAATGCAGAAAAGATTCATTGCATGAATGAAGTATTCAACCACTTAGTTTGAGATGAGTTATCAACTAGAAGGGCTCTTCAGAAACATTCATTTACATCATGAGTCAATAAACTAGTAAGAAAATGGCAAGAGAAGTAATGGCACTGATCAGTCTGATTGAAAACTTAAAGACTAGTGAAACAGTAAATGAAACAAACTACATAACACTATTGCATTTCAACCTCTAACTACTGATAAAAACTAAAAAGAAATTAAGCAAAAAGAAAGCTATTCTGTACTGAAAGAAGTTATTCTGCATCAGTAACAAAATGATAAAGATTGCATTATAAACAAGGTTAGTATGAAAAATGGTTATGAACACTATGGCAGAAATGATGAATTTACAGTTTAACTATAAAAGACAAAACAAAATGAAATTAAACCTTAGTTAGCGCAGGGGCCCTCTGCAATTGATTAGGTTATGTGTGCTCAATCAATCTCCAAGAAATGCTTTTAGATATCCATAAACCACATGGTATTCATATAAAAAACAGAGAATGAGTTTTTAAAAATTACAGAACAGTAGTTTGAGCTTAATACATGAGGAAATTCGAACTGGTTTTGAGTTCTTTACACAGGTATTTATAAGAAAATTATGCAATTGTTTATGGAGAAAAATAAGCTACATCCAAAAACACGTAGCAGACAGGCACACAGAATTTTCTTCCTCAGCTGCTGGAGACATAAATCTAAGATGATGGTTGTTGGATTCGGTTGCACAGATGGTTATTGAAGTCTGCGTGTTCAAGAGGCATTTTCAGATCCCATCACTATGAATCATGTTGATTATCCACAAAACGAAGTCATGTTGCCTTCGGTCTCTATGTTTGACTTCTCCATTGACTGAAGTCTTGTACCATCTTCCTTGTTGACCTGGGCTAGGTGAATAGGGCACGATCTATTTCATGATGATTTCCAAGTTGCCCATGTAGTTATTTTCTCCTTCTAACACCTGGAACCTGTTAAAGCATGGAAGTAGTTGCGGAATAGCTGATTAGCTGCGGAATAGGCTACATTCCATAGCTAAAAGATAAAAACTTATAGAAACAGCGAAACATAAAATAATAACATGTAAATCACTAAAATATTCTCCTTAAGGCAATGTACACTGGTTATTGATGATAAGGATGCATTTTTTCATGGAAAAACAAAGAAAATGGATGAGAAGAGTTGCTAAGGAAAAGGAAATTTTGAGGCTCAACATACCCCCACTAGAAAACCATTGCATGTCCGCATGTAATCAAAATTGTGAACTTTCTCCTATTGCATTTGTTCTGATACTTCAGCCAACACATCTAACTTCCTCTTATTCATTTTCTTTGCACCAACTGCCATCCTTGGCTTCCTCATAAGAAATTTGTATTTGAGATCAATAAGTGTCATGTTCAGCTTCTTATTTTTCCTTTTCAGCTTCTTTTTCTTCTTGTGCCATAATCCCAAGTGTAGCATTGTGTTTTCATGAATAGCTCTATCCAGCTTCTTATGTTCCCTTAAGGTTTCATTTTCTTTTGCATGTGCTTGTTCAGAATTTCTAGCTCATATATCTCTTGTTTGAGAGAGCTAATTAGAGTTTCTTGTGAGGTGACAGGCTGCTCTAGATTAGTTGAAGTCCCTGGGTCTACTGAGGTACTCTTTTTCTCTAATGACTTTATGTAGTCATATATTTGTTGTTGTACTGGACCAATGCCAGGAGAAGCTCTACTTGGGTTGCCTTCAAAATTTTGTGGAGGAGAGTTTTGTGGACTTTGTTCATATGGAATATTGTCATGGGACTGAAATGGGGTTTCTTCCTCTAAATTTATAAACTAGGCCTCTTTTGGTTTCACTTTCTTCACCTTGCTTCAGAGTCTAGAACTCCTTCTCACATTTTGGAAGCTTATGGTCTCTTCTTTTTTGTCCTTTTTCCTCTTTCCTTTCTCCTTATTTTTCTTGATTTGTTCTTTGATATTGGTTAGTCTTTCATAAAGCAATTTTTCATCTTCTTGAGGTGATGAGCATTCAGGAATGTCCTTATTGATTTCTTCAATCCTCTCTTTCATTTTTCTCTTCACCTTAGTCTGCTTCCTAACCTCTGGTTTAGGAGTCATTTCTGTATCATCTTTTTGTGAGGAGCTTCTAATGTTGACATCTCCTCTTCTACTTCTTTTAACATGACTTCCCTCAGATAAATATGGAACATCTTGGAAGAAATTCCTTACCAAGAAGTTCTCCCATGTATCCCCTACACTTCTCAAATGAAATTCAAGTAAAATATTTGCTAATCCATGGTGATATAGAGTAGTTTCTATTGATTCAACTTTCTTTTGGACATTCGTTTCCATTCTTCTCAGACTATTCAGAAGGAAAAAGGGAAGATTGAGGGTTCCATACTCTAGAAAATTCATTAACAATCTTATATGATAAACATACATAGACCCAAACCTTCCTTCACATGTAATAAATTTTTGCAGTATTAACAACATGCTAATCCATTTATTTTTTAGTGCAAAAATTGGAATACCTTTTTAAAGACTGAAACATCCATACCTAGGTTTTTAAGAATCACCTTCCAAGATTCATCATGAAACTCTTTGTTTTTAAACCACCTTTCTCCTAGCCTTGGGAGTTCTATTTCTTCTGCTATGAAAGACTCGGTGACTGCAAATTTGATATCTCCTATTTCCACTTATGTGCCATCAAATGAACTGGAAAAGGATTTTGTGATTTCTTTATGGTATCCATTAGATTTTTCATTAAAACACAACCAACCAGCCTTCTATAACATTCCCTTCAGCTGCGGATACCCTTCCATGTATTTTACCCCTTGTGCCCACGGTTGAGATTGATACTGCGATTGAGGTTGAGGCCAAGGTTGTTGCGAAGAATTCCAGTTTGGTGGGGGTTGAAGATACATTTGATTGTTAAATCCCTAATTTTTTGGCCCCAACCAAGGTCTTCTTGCAAAAAAACAAAGATATTCTAAAGAATTTGGGACTATTTCCTCTTGAATGACAACCTTAAGACCTAGGATTGAAGGACAACCCTTGGTTTCATGGCTTTCCAAACAGATCATACAAGTTTCTACAATTTTTGCATCTAAAGGGAATTCCCTTAGAGCATGTTTCTTTCTATATTTTGGACAAAAAATGGCTAAAGCATCAACCTTTGTTTTCTACTTGTTTTGAATTTTAAGGGTGTCTAGTTGCTTACTAAGGCTCCCTAGAATGTTATTTTTGAATTCATCAAGAATATTGCCAATTTATGCCCTACTTACAAATCCAGTTGCAGATTTGTTTGCTCTAACAAGAGAAGGATCTCTCGGCCCTTTCCCTGTTTTAGATTTCCCTCTTGAGAGATGAACGCACAGTTCTCCTATATCACTCAATGGAAGTTCAGAGATATCTCCCTTCCCCATCATGTTGAGGATATTTATCCACTCATCTCTAATGGCCTTTAACAAAAGAGCTTTCAAAGTTTCTTCATCTAAATTGTTCATCTTTACTCTTGTCAAATTATAGTTGAATCTCTCAATAAAATCTTCTAAGTTTTCATCCTCTCTTTGCATCATTTTGAACACCTCATCTTTATGATTGGTAGGCATACAAGAATCCAAGTATCTATCCAAAAATTCCTTGTTCATGTCATTCCATGTTCTAATGGATTGAGTGACTAACCCCATGAACCATTTCAAAGCAACCCTTTTTAGTGTTGAAGGAAACAATTTGAGTTTTTGAAAGTCTTCTAGATAGTCATAAGTTCCGAACAAGACTTCAAACTCAAACAAAAATGTTTCAGGGTCTTCACTTCTCACCCCATAGAAGTTTGGGAGGACAGATGGTGAGATATTTTTCATTGTGGTATGTGTTTCCTCATCCACTATAGGGAATCCAAAAGAGTTATTTACTTCCCTATTTCCTCTACCCCCTTCATTATTACCTCTACCTCCTCCATTATTTCCTCTACCTCTCCCTCTACCCCCTCCTCCAAACAATGAGAATTCTCCATCTTGTTCTTCTTCTTCCATTATAGTTTCTTCAGAGTCAGTATAGGGCTTAACCTGCAAGGTTATTCCCTCCTCCTCTGGTTCTTCTATTAATCGACTATGGAAGAGAGTTTTTACTTCTTCTTCCTCACCAAGTATTCCTAATTCCTCAACTACAATAGGCCCTCCTGTGGAGGTGAAAAAGGTTATCCCTATTGTTGGAGATTCAAAATTTTTCTCTCCTAGGACTATTTTGGTAGATGAAGTAGGAGAATCTTCTGATTGAGTTTCTACCCCTTAAATTACAGGAATCCTATGGGTGGGAGTATGAGTCTAGGATGGAGGTGTGCCTTTTCTAACTCTTGGTGGAGTAGGTGGTGTTGTAGGAATCAAATTTCTGCCCCTAGCTATAAATCTACCCATAGAGTCTCTTTCTCTATGCATGTCATTGTTTTGTTTTTCTTGTTTTTTTTTTTAATGTAAGATATAAGACTACCTAGTTACACTTCCCTGGAAATGGCGCCAAAATGTTTGGTCAATTTAGTGTCCTAAATTTCTCTACATAAATTATCAATCCAGGTATCGTAAATTGATGAAGTGTAGTGCATTGTTTTTGCTAGATGGCCCTTCTTACTTTGTTGTTTTCACATTTTATGTTGTTTTTGGGGTTTTTGGTCCTTTAGTCCCTAGTGATTTATAATGTAACTGTCAAAATCCTAAATCTAACTTCTGTAAAGACTGCTAAGAATCTAAAAAGATGAGGACTAAAAGAGCTTAAGTAAGATTTGGAAGCAAAGTTTAATCAAGAAATAAAAATAGAGTTTCTATTTCTGCTCTTATCATTATTTCCAAATCATGAACTAAAAAGACTAAAAAGTAAAATTGCAACTACTATCTAATCCATTACAAAAACAAAACCAAATGAAATACCAAGATTGAAAATGAAATTGCAACTAATGTCTAATCTACCATGGAAACATAACTAAATGAAATATTAAGAATGAAAATGAAATTGCAACTAATCTACTATGGAAACATAATTAAATGAAATACTAAGACTGAAAATGAAATTGCAACTAATCTGCTATGGAAGTAAAACTAAATGAAGTGCTTAGTTACTCTGCCTCTCAATTTTGGGAGAAAAACCTCATTGTGATGACATTTTGAGGAATTTTGTACTTATTATTCTAAGAGAAGATAAATACAAAAAAGCAAAAAAGACTCATTGCATGAATGAAGTATTCAACCACTTATTTTAAGATGAATTATCAACTAGAAGGGCTCTTCATAAACATTCATTTACACCATGATTCAATAAACTAGTAAGAAAATGGCAAGAGAAGTAATGGCACTGATCAGTGTAATTGAAAACTTAAAGACTAGTGAAACAGTAAATGAAACAAACTACATTACACTACTTCATTTCAACCTCTAACTGCTGATAAAAACTAAAAAGAAATTAAGCAAAAAGAAAGCTATTATGTACTGAAAGAAGCTATTCTACATTAGTTACAAAATGATAAAGATTGCATTATAAACAAGGTTAGTATGAAAAATGGTTATGAACACTATGGAAGAAATGATGAATTTACAGTTTGACTATAAAAGACAAAACAAAATGAAATGAAACATTAGTCAGCGCAAGGGCCCTCTGCAACTGATCAAGTTATGTGTGCTCAATCAATCTCCAAAAAACGCTTTTAGATATCCATAAACCACACGGTCTTCATATTAAAAACAGAGAATGAGTTTTTCAAAATTACAGAACAGTAGTCTGAGCTTAATACATGAGGAAATTCGAACTAGTTCTGAGTTCTTTACACAGGTATTTATAAGAAAAATAAGCTACAGTGAAAAACACGTAGCAGACAGGCACACAGAATTTTCTTCCTCAACTATTGGAAACATAAATCTAAAATGATGGTTGTTGGATTCAGTTGCACGGATGGTTTTTGGAGTCTGTGGGTTCCGGAAGTTGTTTCGGATCCCATCACTGTGAAACGTGTTGATTATCCATGAAACAAAGTCTTGTTGCCTTCGGTCTCTACATTTGACTTCCCATTGACTGAAGTCTTGTACCATATTCCTTGTCGACCTAGGCTAGGTGAATAGGACATGATCCATGTCATGATGATTTCCAAGCTGCCCATGTAGTTATTTTCTCCTTCTGACACCTGGAACCTGTTAAAGCATGGAAGTAGCTGTGGAACAGCCGATTAGCTTTAGAATAGGTTGAGTTTCGTAGCTAAAAGACAAAAACTTATTCAAATAGCAAAACATAAAAGTATAACATGTAAATCACTAAAATATTCTCCTTAAGGCAATGTATATTGGTTATTGATGATAGAGATGCATTTCTTCATGGAAAAACAAAGAAAAGGGATAAGAAGAGTTGCTAAGGAAAGGGCAGTTTTAAGGCCCAACAATGCTCTTCATGTCGGATGGATTCCGTGCCCAATATACATCGTTGAAACCTTGAAGCTTCACTCCCTCTTTCCATCTTGACCATAATCCATACTAAGATGTGTGTATAATTTTGTAGAATTTTTCTACAAATCAGCTAGCTCTGATACCATGTAGAAATTTCCCACCTGTAGATCACCTGCTAATGCAATATATTAAAGCAAAATACTTGATCTACTTCTACAACCAATTTAGTAGAAGCTTAATCAAATTGAGCAAGATCAATAAGAACACATATAACTAATATGGAGAAATCAAACACACATAACACATAAGATATAACCAGGGGAAAGCGCCAGCCTAAAACCCCATCTTTGTATTATTATACAAGTGGAAATATAGTCCGGATTACACAAAGCCTTAGCTCGGAAGCTATCCATCTCTCAGTATAATCCCTCTTCTGCTCATAGACAGTCAAAGACTTCTCACAAACCTTTTCCTTTGCCCTCCAAACCTCCTATTTCTATGCACAGTTTTCCTAGGTCCTCTAGCTGCAACCTGTGTGATTCTCACCTCACACACAACATTGACCTCTGAAATAACTGCACAAACCTAGGAGATAAATCCTCATCATGGATGAGCTTCCTCTATAGGAAAAATATTCATCCAAATGATAGTAGATTTTCCCTTATTTGATCTCAACTAGCTCTCTAATAGAACTAACATGCATCAGTTATCCATTAGTGAATACACAATTATCTGAAAATAATAGTTGCCACATGCATGCAAGAATCAACAAACTATATCTCATTAATTTAACAACTTGTTAAATTAATCTAACTGAACTTGACTAAGTTAAACTAAGTCAACTGATCCTCTCAATATAGAACTCATCCTTAATTCCTCAACCAGTGGAGCAAATCAAGGACACATTCCCCAATTAGTGGAGAAATAATTGCATGTTCTCACAAATTGTTGGTAAGACCAAATTCGAATTTACTTCCTATAGATAGACCAGGGACTATTATAAATAGGAAGGGACCCAGAAATGCTGTTTTTAGAAGATGTTATTTTTAGCAGTTTCACCTCTCACCCAAGATGGCCAAAATGCTCATTAGCCAAACTACTATTTGTAGAAGTTCTATTTTTAGCAGTTCTATTTTTAGCACTTCCTAAATTTATCATTTCTTGTTGCACATTGTTCAACACTCCCTCTCAACAAGAAAGGCTTCCTCTCGAACCTGATCCTATTACTCTGGAATGTTCTATATGCAACACATCTACCAAGTGTGGTTGCTCCAGCAACACTCGGAACAAAAAAACTCCCAACTAACCTCTCTATTGGGCTAGAAACATACTCTGATTTTGAAGATCTACCTGCTGCTAGCAAGTGCTCCATCTACGACCTCTGTGCTACTGCAATATCTCCATGCATCTCGCACCGTTGCACCCTTCTCTGTGCTACCCTTCACTGTGCAACACACTTGAGCCTTTCGCATTGTTGCAGCCTGCATGCTCTACGCTGTCCTGGGATTCCCTGCACTGTAGCCCTCTCTGCCACTCCATTCGCATATGTATCTACCCAATCAGTCAGTTCTTGCTGCTCCACATTGGGGCTCCCATAGCAAGGTCTCATCCAAGAGGTTGGGTACCTCAAGGATCCTACCCCTCCTCCTTGGGATGATCACTCTATATCGCCCCACCTGCTACCTAGAGGTATGGCTACATGTGATCCCTTTGCCCACCTGGCTCGAATTTTCCTCCTACTGGAGGTCTCTGCATGTGTAGATGTCTCTACTTGATCTCCACTCAGCTTCCCCTATTGTGGTTGCTCCACAACCTCTTGAAGTTGTTGCACTAATCGTGGTTCCTCCACAATTGTCTGAGACTTCTTCTGGCTCTGCATGTTGAGAGGTAATTTAATCTCCCTCTCAACCACCAAGTATCTAACCTTTGCCTTGCTCCTCAAGGCTTTGCATGCATCTTGTACCTCAAGTGCATACAAGTTCTTGGCTAACACGCCAATCTATTTCCACTTTCTTGTCGTCACAAAATTTTCTAGAAAAAGAGCTGATTTTAAATCAGTGATATCTCCCTCATCCGAACTCCGATTCAACCAATTTTTTTTTTTTTTTTGGTAATTTTCCGCAAAGAATCCAAATATACTATTTGTTTATGAAAATTTTGTATAGAAACTTTTAGATCTTCTCTGCAAACTCTCAGCCCAAAAACTCAAAACTTTGAAATCTCCTCTCAGTATATTTTTCTTCCTTGATCACCTGTGCTCTGATACCATGTAGAATTTTGTAGAATTTTCTACAAATTAGCTAGCTCTGATACCATGTAGAACTATTTCTAGAAATCAGCTAGCTCTGATACCATGTAGAAATTTCCCACCTGTAGATCACCTGATAATGCAATATACTAAAGAAAAATACTTGATCTACTTCTACAACCAATTTAGCGGAAGCTTAATCGAATTGAGAAAGATCAATAAGAACACATAATCCTATGCAACAGTAACTGTATAATCGACTATCCAGAACAATGGGATTTCTTTCTAAAACTGAAAACGACAGCTATGACACTTTCAGATCTAGAGACGACAGTTCGACTATGCTACTTTTTGCAAAAGAGAACTAAAATGACGCACAATACATAAAAACATTTATAGTTCTTTGCACTAAGGAGGCAGAATAAT
>APFE030842645.1:0-17306 GCA_000404065.3 Pinus taeda | reverse complement strand
AAAGTGTTTCAAAATAAGAAGAGATCTATCATTTATTCAATTTTTAATATTGAAGTTGATATGTAGCATAAAAAAAATGAATAATAATACAAATGATATGTTGTGTGTGTAAAATATAGATTATAAGAACAATATTTCAATCTTTATGTTAAATAAAATATTTCAATGTTTTATATATATATATTAAATAAGATAATTTTAAGAACAAACATTTGAAAAAAAAAAATTGATTTCTTCCTAATAAGCAGGGATATTGACATTCATTCAATTTTTAATATGAAATTGCATATGTGGAATTCAAATAATATAATAATAATAATAATATTCTATTTCTTTATATAATATTTACATAGTGGCAATAAAATGTCTTTACTCAACATGACCATCGAAGTGTTCTGATTTAAAAAACAATTGAATTAGAACACTTTGATGGTCATGTTGAGTAAAATGTTTCAATGGAAACTATGTATATATTATATATGTTGAATTTTGAAGTGCAATAAATACAAACACTAGTTTCCAAAATATCCATAATTACTTCTAATGATGTAGATCTTATTTTAGAAATTCATGTTTATCATTAAGTAATTACACTTCTGGAATGTGTGTGTCCCTTCATTGGGGTTGACTTGACTTGAGGGAGGGCCGATTTGACAAGTTTGGAGACAAACATTCAAAATTCAAATTTTGAAATTTTCTCTTGTGATACTGACATGAAGAACATGTCTTATATTAATTCTTTCATGGGCTAAACAAATGAAAATGACATGAAGAACATGTCTTACAAAATCATTATGTATTTCAAGGGAAAAAATATAAGCTATGAAGATCGGCCATAACTACAAAATTCAACACTCCCTTTTAACTAAGGAGGTATTCATAATGACTAGACAAATGTTCCTTTGTTGACAAATTTCTCAAAGAAAATGTTATATCAAATCATCATGATTATTCAATCACCATAATTGGATCAACAAATTGTGACAGATGGTGAAGCGATAACATCAATCAATTACCATACTTTGGTCAAATATCTTTAAAACATGGCAAATCAACAACATTAGCTAGTGACCATAATTTAGGTCTATCTAACACATGGTATACAGACTAGTCTTGGTTCACCATCATTCGGGTCAGTATATTTGAAACATGGTGAATCTCTAAAGGCCACACTCTATCTGATTAATTCAGGGCCTAATGATAAATGGGCGTGATGCTCGAGGACCAATCTTCTTAATTCAGGTCAACATACTTGACACATGAAGAATCACAGTCCTTTGCCATACCATTTTCCATAAATCGAGTCAATATACTTGACATGGGGAGAATGTTAGTCCATGACACTATCTCATCAACACTCCTCACCCAGAGAGGTATTCTCAACAAGTCCAAGTTGTCCTTGAAGTATACAAGCTTCGCTATGGACAGAGTCTTTGTAAGAATATATGTAATATGATCATGAGCAGAAATATATTGGAGCTTCACTACTCCCTTCTACACAATGTCATAGATGAAGTGGTACTTGATCTTGATGTGCTTTGAATTGTCATGGAAAACTGGATTTTTCTGTAATCTTTACATATTTCAAATTGTCACAATATATCATGTTCAGTTCCAACGCCTTATTAAATAGAATTGCAAGTAACTTCTGAAGCCACACTACTTCACAAATTGCTAAATTAGCTGCAATATACTCTTCCTCAACAGCGTTGACTGCAACATATGTCTTCTTCCTGCTCATCCACGAAATCATGGCGAAGCCCAAACTAAAGCAACCTTTGGATGTACTCTTTTTGTCTTCCGTGTTCAATCCGCATTTGTATATCCCTGTACTTGTATATCACTATTACAGACATATATTAAACCATTATAATCAACTATACCACACAAATATCTCAATACATGCTTTGCTACAATCCAATGATCATGTATTGGTTCCATTTGGAACTGGTTGAAGGTGTTCACTATAAAGAAAATGGTTGGCTTGGTATTACACAAATACATCAGTGAGCCAATCAACTTCCAGTACATGGATGGATCTACTAGATACGACTCAGAGTCTCTCAACTTTCTTATATTTGTCACTATGGGAGTTGTCAACAATTTACAATCCATCATTCCAAACTTCCACATAATATTGATAATATACTTTCCTTCACCAAGGAATATTTCACTAGGATTATGCCATACTTCTAGCCCCAAATAGTAGTGCATCAAACAAATATAATTTAGTTTGAATTTATAAGATAACTCTCTCTTACACCAAATAATGAGATGCTCTACACTTGTCAGAAATAAGTCATCAACATACAATAATAAAATCATAGGTTCATTCTTCTCAACCTTGATATATAGATTTGGATCAACATCAATTTTGGAGAAATCGAGTCTTGTTAGGTATCTATCAATTTAAGAATACTAGGATTTAGGTGCTTTCTTTAGGCCATATAAGGATTTATTCAATATGTAAATGTGAGACTCTTTTCCATGAACCTAAACACCTTGAGCTTGTTCTATGTACACTTCTTCCTCAATCACACATTGAGGAAATCAATATTTACATCCATCTGATGTAAATTCCAACCCATATAAGAAGCAATAGAAATAATAGATCTAATAGTAGTGTACTTGGAAACTGGAGAAAATTAAGTCTCATCATAATCCTGTCCCTCTTTTTGGGAGAACCCTCTAGCCATGATTCTCGCTTTTTATTTGTAAATATTTCCATCCACTACATGCTTCATCTTATATATCTATTTGGAGGTTACCACTCACTTCCTTTAGGTCTAGGCACAATTTCCCATACATTATTTTTCATAATTGATTGGTATTCTTCTAACATCGCATCCTTACAAACTTTCTGGCTAGTTGCTTCTTCATAGGTGGTCGAAGGTTCAAAATCAATGGGATTATTCATCAATGTTGCATTTCTAGAATACCTATCCAGTCTCTTTCTTTCCCCGAAGATGCCACATGTTGTTGCATGTCCTTTTTCTTCCTATAAGGTAGATCTAAGCCAAGTTGGTCTCTTCCTGATTTCAGGAACAACAACTAAGTACACTAGTTCGCTAGGCCCTTCTAGCTCTTCTTAATGATCTATGAGATGTTTTGAAGGATTGGATGGACTTGAACCTTCTTACATGGGAGCTTCGTGTTCTTCCTCATCACTAGAGTCCATGGGAACTCCTTAGATTTCCAATAGGAAACATTCTCATCAAAGGTCACATGTAACAACCCTGGTGAAAAGTTCATGTAATAAAAGTTAATAAAGGCAAAATAAGACCACGGTTAAGGGACACTTATTCCAAGCTCAATGTTGGGAAAAGATATCCTAGTGGGCATCACTGAATGTGTGTTTTGGCTAAGGAAAATTGGCAAAGGATAAGGCAAAGGCATTAAAAGGAAAAAATGCATTTTTGGCAAATTTATTTATGAAATAAAGGAAATTAGGAGAAAAGGTGAAAGGTCAGAGGTTGCATGTGAGGATGAAATTAAGGAAAATAATGGAAAATGAAGAAATTAGAGGCCTCATTAATAAAAAGGCTTATGAGGATCAGTGGGAAAACTTTTTCTAACCTTTTGTTAGTTCAATTTTGGAGCTCTCTCATTATTTTCTCTCTCTCTCAAGGAAAGGAAGGCATGATCAAGCAACTTCAGCAGGAATACTTATAGGTAACCTTTTGCATGTGTGATTTCGTAGCTGGTTTGAACATGCATGGATTTGCATGTTGGTGTATGTTTCTCTTGTTGTCGGTGGCATGATTTTGTTGGGTTATGACAATGGTTTTCATCTTAGCCTTGCCTTTTTTTGGATGCCATGGTATGTTGGGATGTTTATCTTGGTTTTGAGCTTTGGTTTCCGGATGGATTTCAAAATCTGGGGCGAAGGTGGTCTCAAGTTTCATTCCCAAAGGCCTAGGAATCCCTTGACCAGTTTTGGCAGGACACATGGTAAATCCTGAGGGAGAAATCTCACTTTAGGGCTTAGTGATCCAAGTTTGGATTACAGTAAATCCTGAGAGACTGGTCTCAGTTCAGGGCCTAGTGATCCAAGATTTGATTACGGTAAAGACTGAGAGACAAGGATATGGAAAATCCCTCAAGAATAGTGATGGATTCCGGATGGCATTCCAAGTTTGGTTAGGTTATGATCAGAGCACCGATTTTGGTGTGATCGCGGTTTGATGACAGTGGAGGTGGTTTAACCTCTGGATTCCCTTGGTTGTTCTTGGATTGGTTTTTCTATGAGATCGCACATTCATGCTTGGGATATGTCATGGGGGTGATTGGATGAAAGAGATATTTGGTTCAACCATGTCTATGGTTGGGTGGTTCGCGGAAGTCTTGAACCTAGTCAGATTTGCCTATGATTAATAAAAGCTAATTTCTCTTACTTTTGTACTTGCTTATATATGGATTTAATGGCTATCATATCTCTGATATTTATAAGGTTTAAAACTGGTTATAAGCATGGTTAAATGACTGGTTCATGTCATGGTTATTTCATGTATTTAATTGTAATTGTTAAATGGATGGATGCAAGACCTAATTGATGATATGACAATTCAATGGAGAAGAAGGTGACACTTATGGTTATGTTTCATAAGTTCTTTCAATCATTTATGCTCTATCTTATATCCTAGACGTGTAGATTGCATTAATTCCAAGTGCTAAATATTTATGTTATCCATGAAACCGTTCATAAGAAATCTGAATGGTTGCAGGTAAGTTTGATTAAATTCCACCCCTGTGCTAGTTAAAGGAGGGGATGTAGACTGACCTGAATTTTCTATAAATCTAGAATACTTGGAAGCTGAGTTTTTCCTATGGTCAGTCTTTGGTTATGGACTGGATAAGGTTGCACCAGAGCTCGTAAGCGGTGGACCACCTCCCATAGGCGAACAAAAGGCTAACCTCGATCCATTCCTCCTAGAGGTCATCAAGGAATTTGTTGACCAGGAAGTTGGTCACCTCAGGTAATCTCATGAGTGTCTCTGTTATTATAGTTTGCTCTCAGAATTGCTATTTTTATTTATTTTTAATCCAGAGGAATTTTTATCTAGATGGATCTTGTTGACCCAGATGGATTCCAACTACTACCGCTATAACTTTTACATTAAATTAGTATCTATAAAAACATAATATTTGTACTAATTCTTCAATGTATCCAACGCAGGTATTTGAAGCAAACTGTGCCCAGATTTCCTAGACCCCAACTGGATGTGAGTGCTTCAAATTTTTCCAAAACCATCAACATTGCATTGAATACCACTTTGTCGCCTCCTTTTAATCCATACGCTAATAGTCTCAATTATCTACTTGCAAGTTATTTGATTCCCTATGTCGGACTCACTATCTATGTCGGCGCCAATGCTTAGCTTAAACACCCCACTGCCAAGTGGGTAAATCACTGCTACATTTTGTTTTGCATTACCAACGAATGAAGAGATATAAAATATTGTTAGATTTTTTCTGGATATTTTGGAACTTGATAGATTTAAGCCATATTCTAGAATCTAGGTCAATTAAGAAGGGAAAATTCTGGAATCGGACAAACATAAGCGAAGTCAAATCATTATTATCTAAAATCCTATTGTTGTATTTGTTTTGTTGTATATTCTACGAATATACATTTGGTAGTAGGGCTTCTTGGAGTGGAATCGGGACAGGACGCAGTTATCCGTGTTTTATTGTTTAAACAAAAGGATGACTGGGTGGTGCCATACCCATACAAAGTCTCAGATTTCACATTGTGGCTCTCCAATTTGAGGAATACTCTAGGACACACAAGAATTGCCAACCAAGGATTGATTCCAGGATACATTCTTGCAAGCGATAAATACTTTGTTGCATATGCATGCACTACTGCCCAGATTTTGAGGATAGTCTACGCATCGAGTAACGAATCATCGCCTAGAGGATTATACCCTCGTGGTGGCGATGGACGTTTTGCATGCCAATATCTCTCCAAACCATGATCCTAAAATGAGTGACTCAAAGGTGATTTTAGATTGAGTACAACAAAAGTCTTCTTTTGGACCACCTTACCTCACATTTTGGATGAAACTTATCAGAAATTTGTTGAATTCCTATAAAGAAGAGAATCAAGAGGCAGATCGATTATCAAATATGGGATGCTACTGCTTGCCTGGAAAGCTCTTCTACGAACCACACATTAATGATACTCTCTACAGCTCGGGGAGTATCCATTTCTAATGGTCTGTACAGGGTTGTTCTTTGCAATCTAGCTGTTTTTTTTGTAATTGTTTGTACCTGTCATGTATTTTTCATATCTTCAAGATGAATATTCAGAACAGTCTAGAAAATCTGTTGTGAAGAATAGGCTCTAAAGAAAAGTTTTTTGTAAGTTGATATAGTATTTCAGAACAGGTGGAAGAACACAAAGTTGTAGTAGTAAAATTTTCTCTACTTTCTGAGTTTTTTGAGACTTTATATGTGACACAGAGATGCAAGGTCATGAGATATGATTTCTAGAAAATGTTTGATGGTTTTTTCTCTTATAAAAAAATGTAAGATCGTTTTTTTCTCTTATAAAAAAGATGAATATTTAGAACAATCTAGAAAATCTGCTCTAAAGAAAAAAAATTTGTAAGTTGATATAGTATTTCATAACAGTTGGAAGAACACAGAGTTGTAGTAGTAAAAGTTTCTTTACTTTCTGAGTTTCTTTGAGACTTTATATGTGACACAGAGATGCAAGGTCATGAGATATGATTTCTAGAAAATGTTTGATGTTTTTTTTCTCTTATAAAAAAAAGTAAGATCGTTTTGTTCTCTTATAAAAAAAAAGGAAGTTGTAGACAATCCATCGTAAATCAAGTCATCAATATAATCACTCTCTACAGGCTGTTGCAATTTTTGAGACTGAACTCAGAATCCCCTATTGCAATTTTTGGGACAAAACTCAGAATCCCCTTTGTTATGTTTTACACTTCTAATTCACCATAGTATTAAAATATCTCTTCCAATTTGAGACTGGGTATTGGCTATATATGGTATAGTTTCTGCCTTTGGCATTTGTTCATGCATCTGTCACGATTTGGAATTTTCTCTGGAAATAGGCTTTAAATATTTCATGAGCGACTCCTCACTTTATTGCATTCATCTTGGGAATTGGATCACATTATGATGAAGAGGTTGACATAATTGTTGAACCCACGTAGATCCATTCAAATTAAGACACAAATTATTGAAGTCACAATGGTAGTATGGATACTAATTTAAAATTTAGGGAGGAGATTATTTTATGAATTGATTGCTCCAATGGTAGCCGACTAGCCGAAGACTCCAATGGAGGCTTCTTAAATGTTATTATATGTCCATAAAATAAATTTATTGTATGCTAACCATATAGATAATGCATGAAGTACCAACGAAGCTCTGTATTGTTTTTGCACCAAGTTGCGAGTATCACAGCCTTCAATGATCTCTCTTGAAGACATAGCCAGTTAGGAAAGTATGTTGAAGGTTTCGAAGGCCAAACATATCAATAAAATTAAGTGAAATATATGTGATATCAACAATGAAATATCTCGGCTCTTTGACTTTGGATATTGGTCCTATGTCAGAGAAGACTCCTTTAAGACCTTTTTGAGACCCTTTCAACACAAGGAGGTATGGACTAATTATCCAGTTGCATGTTTTGATGGGGCATATACTTATAGGGCCTGTGGCAGTGGGGCTTTTTTAGTCCTTTCAAGACAAGGAAGTATGGACTAATCATCTAGTTGTATGTTTTTATGGGGGCATACACTTATAGGGCTTGTGGCGGTGGGGCTTTTTTTTAGTTCTAAAGACATGTAGCTATTTTTATTTCTGGTGGAATGGTGACTTTGGGTCTAACAATAGAGCGGAGCTTATATCTCTTTGGGGCTCTTCTATCTTCTCATTGGCTAGCAAAAAAGAACTTATATGTTTTTGGTGACTCAAAGATGATTTTAAATAGGGTACAACAAAATTCTTCTTTTGGACCACCTTCCCTCACATTTTGGATGAAACGTATCAGAAATTTGTTGAATTCTTGTAAAGAACAGAATCAAGAGGCAGATCGGTTATCAAATATGGGATGTTACTGCTTGCCTGGAAAGCTTTTCTACCAAGCCCACAAAAATGGTAGTATCTACAGCTCGGGAGTATCCATTTCTAATGGTTTGTACAGGACTGTTCTCTGCAATCTGGCTGTTTTTTTTTGTAATTGTCCTTACCTGTCATGTCTTTTTCATATCTTCAAGATGAATATTTAGAGCAATCAAGAATATCTCTTGTGAAGAATAGGCTCTAAAGAAATTTTTTCTGTAAGTTGATATAGTATTTCAGAACAGTTGGAAGAACACAGAGTTGTAGTAGTAAAAGTTTCTTTACTTTGTGAGTTTTTTTGATACTTTATATGTGACACAGAGATGAAAGGTCATGAGATATGATTTCTAGAAAATGTTTGATGTTTTTTTTCTCTTATAAAAAAAGGTAAGATCGTTTTTAGATTTTCCCACTCCCATGTCACAATTGTTTTTCAATTTATGGCTTATAGCGTTTCCTTTGCAATATCTGGTGCAAATGCTAGTAATAGCATTGTCAGTAGAAAACTATGAGAAATATGTATGTGTTTAAAAATAAAAAATAAAATAATGTTTTACTACAATTATGACATTATCAATTAACTTATTTTTTCCAAATATTTTATTTATAAATTATATAAACTATTTTTTTTATATTCATAACCACAAAAAGTATTTACACATACAACTTTTAATTAAAATGAAATATTTACTTGAAAATTTAACTTTTTCCACATATAAATAAAATACAAAACAAACCCAAAAAAACATTATTTATGTTAATACAAATTACGAGATAAAACATTAAATTAAATATATTTTGATATTAAAAAATATTTAAAAAATAAATAAAATAGACTCATAGCTTCGAGTGAAGGCATATATTAATTTGAAAAAAAAAAAAATTGAAATATCTTTGAGAAAACAATGAATTAAATAAAATTCAAAAGCGTGAGTAATGTGTTCCAGGATGATTCTGGAGGGACTTCACAAATATCTTTGAAAAAACAATGATTTAATTAAAATTCAAAAGTGTTCTTAAAAGCGTGGTGATGAAAAAGCAATGATTTAATTAAAATTCAAAAGCATTATTAAAAGCGTGAGTGATGCCTTCTAGGATGATTCTAGAGGGACTCTGCGAATTATGAATTATGAATCCGTTGGAGGTCGGTGAAAGAAGCTCTGTATATATAAACATTTATCTTCCTCCTCCTTTCATCATCTGGACTGCACGGATATGTCTGTGATTGCTGGTTTGTTTCTGTTTGGATGGTCTGGGTGAGTCTGAGTCGGTGTAGGTATGTGTCTGAGTCTGAGTCTGAGTCTGGTTGAGTCTCAGTTAGTGCTGTCAATGCTTGATGGAGGAGGAGGATGGAATAGATTACACGCACTTGGATCATATTTTTGCAAGGGAGACGCCTGGATCATTCTTGGAAGGTGCAAACATCTTTCAGACAAAAAATTGTTCAATGGTTGTTGGGTGAGTGAGCTCTCTCAGCTTTTTTGCCCATAGAGATAAATCATATCTCAGTATTAATATAAATGAATGATCTCTCTGCACTAGTCTACTTTCTTTTCATTCTAGCATTTCCTCTGATCTCTGTTCTGCGCTGGTTTTACTCATTATTTTGTCTTATTTCAACTCTTCAGCCATAAAATCCTAATTTATGGAAAAACAGAAGGATAAGGGCATTGTTGTTGCTATACTTCAAACCGTCAAGGGACGAAAAGAGGGACAAAAAGATGGAATCCAGGTATCTATTAATGGATTTGTTTCTAGTGGATGCATTAAGTAGATGAACCCGCGTTTCTTTCACTCACTGTATTGGTTCAACAAACATCTATTATCTCTGTTTTTGCCGTTTAGTTCATTAGGATTAAAAACCCATTTAACTGGCATTTCCAACATTGCCTAGAATATAGGCTAAAACCATGGATCGGTAATGGCTAGATTCTCATTAATTGGTTTAAGAGGGCTATGTATGGATGGGGCTCTGGCTCTGGCTTAACGAGCTTGACCTTAGTTTATGTATCTGCCCTGTTTATTAAATTTGTATCATTAATCACTGTAACCCTTGTATCGCTGCCTCTGGCTCTCCCACAATAATTGAATTTATCCCTTGTATCGCTGCCTCTGGCTCTCCCACATTAATTCAATTTATCCTTTATGCCTTGGACATGGTTACCCGGTCGCTGCCTTTAGCTATCTCCTAGATTTATTAAGGAGATTACCTTGCTTATATTTTTCACTGCATTGCTTATTGACTCAACCCACATTTAGAGAATGGTTAAAACCATGCCGTAAACTTAAAATCTATAGATCTCTCACTCTCATCAATGTTCTCCCTAGCTTCTTGATAAAGGGCTATAAAATCTTCAGATGTGTTGAGATGAATTTACAAATCTTTATTGTATATTATTAATTAGTTGAGGTGGGTAACTCTGTTTCTTGCTAATTTCCTTAACATAGAGTTTAGTGTGCCCAACCTGAGGTGGGTAACTGCATTTCTTGGCAATTTCGTTAGCATAGAGTGTAGTGTGCGAGTGTAGTGCTCGCAACCTGAGGTGGACAACTGTGTTATATCTTTATTGTATATTATTAATTAGTTGAGGTGGGTAAGTCTATTTCTTGCTAATTTCCTTAGCATAGAATTGAGTGTAACTGCATTTCTTGGCAATTTCATTAACAGTAGCGTGCGCAACCTGAGGTGGATAACTGTGTTTCTTGTTAATTTCCTTAGCGGCGTTGGGAAGCGGCCAATGGATGCCTCAATGCCCTGTTGGTGCAAGAATATTTTGGTAATTTTGTTAGCATAGAGTGTAGTGTGCGCAACCTCAGGTGGGTAACTGTGTTTTTTGGTAATTTCCTTAGTGGTGTTGAGAAGCCGCCAATGGATGCCTCAATGCCCGGCCAGTGCGAACCAAGAAGTAGGGAAGAGAATTATCATCCAGAATATTTGAATATTTTAACCCACTTGAGCATATACTTATCTTCATCATTTAGCAAGAGCATGTAGGAACCTTCACAATGCAGAGATGTAACAAATACGTCATCCATTAGATGTGTTATTAGTCCAGTCAAATCATAATTTTTCAGGTTTCCAAAGCAAATGCAAATTTGTTTTGCTCAACGTAGAAAGAGTGAAATCTTATGATGAAGAGAGCAACCTGAGGCAATGAACAATCAAATATTCCATGTAGGTCACATGAAATGAAATGATCTTTTAGCTTATTTTTTGAGAGTATATTACCAGGTACATATACTCATCGTGTCCCCATGGCATAAGAACGTTATCCAGTCCACATTTTTCGGAGTACACCCTGTATTTTGGGTTGTGAAAATATGGATTTTCCTTCGAAAGCCACACACAACAATATCATAAACTTTGCAGTGGACCCAGAACAATGTTTCAGAAAAATATCATGTTGCAAAATGAAGAGAGAAGCTAGATATAGATTACCTTGTGGTGAACAATGGTTTCACTGAAAGCTCATCCAAAAGAGAAGTGTCACCAGTATAAATTCAGATAACATAAGTTTTTTTGTTAGACATTATTAACAACCAATCCAGTTCATTCCCACAAGAATCCAGCATCTGCCAATTATAACTAGAAATATCATGTAGGACTCCTTAGTTAAGCTAAATGCATTCCATTTAATTTTGTATTGGGAAAGCTTAAATAAGCTCTCACCTCCAACTTCCCATTGAGGCTCCCCTCGCATCTAAGCGGTTCGATCATCTCCACTGTGCATCCAACGGTCAAACCTCACGCTCAACACCCGGATTTCAGGGCTCCAATCCTTACCCCTATATATATTTGTCTATGTTTTGGCATCGTAAGTTCAAATAGTTTTCCTTCTTCGGAGGAATCGACAGGAGTTCTCTTTTCTCTCTACAGGATTCGAAACCGGGTGGATCTCAGCTATAGGAATAGAAATAACTTTAGTCGTCTCAGAAGAGTTCGATCGAATACTATGGCGGTGAAATTAACCGAAGAGCAGATTTCTGAGTTCAAGTAGGCCTTCAGCCTCTTTGACAAGGATGGCAATGGTAAGTGATTTAATTTATTCGAGCGTTTAGGGTTTGATGTGTTCCTTTACATGCAAGTAACTACGCAATGATCAAGATCCATATCTCTGACCATATGCAGTCGGAATGTTGCTGAGACTTGCACATTTTTCACTATTTAAGTACCGCAATTCTTCTCTATTCTTCTTCGATTTTTCTTTAAAACTCTAGTATTCGACTTAGTCCTGTCAATTTGACAAAATAAAGAGATATTTAAGGGAGAAAATAAAGGGATTTCATGCAGAGAGAATAATTCATAGTAACTCATAGTTTCCCAGGGTGTTCGGGTGTTCGAGAGGAGGATGAATAATTCAACAATTATATTAATGCACCCAACTCCTCTCCCAGCGCGATCTGAAGTAACTATTTCAATTCAATTCAGTGAATTCGAACTTTGTACCGCTCTGTACATCAGTTGATTTGAAATATTCAAAATAATATTGATCTCAGATATCCCCGCATGAATTGACTATTTCAGTTCAGCAAATTCAAATTCTGTACCCTCTGTACAACAGTCTATTTGAAATATTGAAAATAATATTGATCTCAGATATCCCCACCGCATGTGATGTGATTTGATTGATAGTCTATCCCTAAACTGATATAAGCTATAAAGTGCTAACTTCTTCCCTATGAAATGCACATGCAGACCATGTCACTATCTCCCCTGTAATTTGTAGGGATTTAGGATTGAAGTTGACGTGTCAATCAAAATTAAAAAAAATATCAGAGCAAGCTGGGATCATGGGAGCGACATCTTTAATGAACAAATCCAACTTTTTATTTTCTATTTCTAGTTTATTGTATGCAGCGTGATAGACTATTATATCACACTCAGAACTTTCCCAGTCTGGCAAACGGTGCAGTATGACATGTTAGTTTAATCAACCAATTGTTGGGTTTTGTGCTTCTGCACAGTTTCCGTCCCTTCACTTTTACTGCATTTGTCATGTCTGCTAAGTTAAAATCCAGAGCTCCCAAACATACAAAACGTGATGCGCCTAATGCCCATATAGCTATCCAACAGAATACATGGCTTTGTTGCTTTTAACTATTATTATTATGGAAAAGAATATATTTTAGTTGGCTAATTATATTGTGGATTGTGATTCTAATAAATAAGAAAAGAAATTCCAAATTCATCTATTTAATTTTTACCACTGCACACCATCATATGCATTAATTATATATTTATATATATTCTCAATGATATATTATCTTTATATTAACTCTACTCTCTCATCTTTATGGAATTTTGTTTTTGTTTTTAACTCATTAATCCCTGATCACTATAAAAGCCTTCATATAATGTGATGCCTCACTGGCCAGTGTTTTAATCCCGGATCACTGTAGAAACCTGCAGGCTATATGCAGGCTATATCCAGGAAGATTCCAAAGGATAGATAACTGTCGTGAAGCCTAACATAAAAACAACTTTTAATTTTATCGGGGCTTTAGTTGTTATAATTTTTCTTTTACCTTAAGTAAAAAATTCACTTCACTATCCAGTTCAGACTATAGTGGAATAGTAGAATTAAGGAAGCACAGCCCTGTTTTGTTTGGTTTTGATGCCATGACGCTGTAATTTCTTATTATTATTCTACTAAAAACTGGATTTGCTCAATGTTATCAGTGGCATCATGTGGCATCATGTCTCACTGATCACTATGAGTAAGAAAAACCATCACACCTCACTGATTATTGTGACTAAATAAAAATGAACATCACAGTTTGATAGACAACACAGTTTCTTGTCCTCTGGTTTCCATGTTTCTTTTCTAGGCTTATCTTTTGAAAATTTGATTCATGTGTCTTATCATTTCAAAACCTGCTCCAAATTTAATCTATGCTCCAAATTTAATCTATGGCTAAATGTGTTTAACTTTGAACAAATTTTCTTATAATGTGGAACAAATTTTCTTGTAATGGTCAAAAGTGTTTGACTTTGAAGTACTTTTCTTTTTCTCCCTTTGACAAGAAGTCAATGACGAAGTGGAATTAAGGAAGCATGACCATGTTTTGTTTGGTTTTAACGCCATACCTTTCTTTTTGAAACTGTAATTTCTTATTATTTTCTAGTTTCTACTTCAAAATGATTGCTTCCCATTTTTATTTTCTCGTTTCTACTTCAAAATGATTGCTCAAAATGATTGCTCCCCATTTGACAGACAACACAGTTTCTTGTCCTCTGGTTTTCATGTTTCATTTCTAGGCTTATCTTTTGAAAATTTGATTCATGTGTCTTATCATTTCAAAACCTCCTCCAAATTTAATCTATGCTCAACCTAAGTCAATGGCTAAATGTGTTTAACTTTGAACACATTTTCTTGTAATAGTCAAACGTGTTTGAATTTGAAGTACTTTTCTTCTTCTCCTTTTTACAAGAAGTAAATGACGAAGTGGAATTAAGGAAGCACAACCATGTTTTGTTTGGTTTTGACGCCATATTTTTCTTTTTGAAACTGTAATTTCTTATTATTTTCTAGTTTCTACTTCAGAATGATTGCTCCCCATTTTTATTTTCTCGTTTCTACTTCAAAATGATTGCTCCCCATTTTTATTTTCTCATTTCTATTTCAGAATGATTGCTCCCCATTTTTCAGAAGTTTAGACTTTACTTATGTCTATCAAATTCCAAAATCTATGCTAAAAATAAAAATAAAACCCCCTCAACAACTCTAGTAATATCAACTATAAACATATTGATTATAACAGGCTAGTGTCATGCACGGCATCCTGAAGAAAAATGTATTACAATGCATGAGAAATATGTAGTATCAACTATAAACATGTTGCTTGTAACAAAATGCATGGCATCTTGAAGAAAAACGTATTACAATGCATGAGAAATATGTAGTATCAACTATAAACATGTTGCTTGTAACAAAATGCATGGCATCTTGAAAAAAGATGTATTATCATGCATGAGGAATATGTGCACGAGAATAGTAGTTGGTTATTGAATTGAAAGTTGCAATAAAATAATCATCATCGGAATAAAGAAAGCCTCGGACGTCCTTGATGAACAAAGCCAACTTTTCGTTTTCTGTGTTTAGTTTAGTGTATGCAGTGTGTAGTCTATTATATACACTTAGAACTTTATAATGACGATTATAGAAATATATTGTGTCTATATACTGAGAACTTTCCCAGTCTTAGCATGACATTTTACTTTAGTCATGCAATTGTTGGGTTTTGCGTTTCTGTACAATTTCCCTCCCTCCATGCCCACCTTCACTTGTACTGCATGTATATTGTGTCTATATACACTGAGAACTTTCCCAGTCTTAGCATGACATTTTACTTTAGTCACGCAATTGTTGGGTTTTGCGTTTCTGTAAAATTTCCGTCCCTCCATGCCCACCTTCACTTGTACTGCATGTCTACTCAAGTTAAAATCCAGAGCTCCCAAACATACAAAACCTGATGCACCTAATGCCCACGTAGACGGAATACTTGGGAAAATGGATCTACCCATGCTTTTCACCATATTAATGGTTTTGGGCTTTGTTGCTTTTAACTTTTTGATTGTGGATCTACCCATGTTAAGGGTAACTTGTTCAGGCCAAGGCCTGGTTGCTTTTAACTATTTGATTCTGGGTTTAATTATTATTATTATTATTATTATTATGGAAAAGAATATATTTTATTTAGTTTAATTCTTACAACTGCATACCATCACATCATATATTTTCAAGGATATATTATTTCTATATTAAATCTCCTCTCCCATCTCTATTGAATTTTGTTTTTATTTTTCACTCCCATCTTTATTGAATTTTGTTTTAATCCCAGATTACTATAAGAACCTGCAGGCTATATCTATATCCGACAAGATTCCAAAGGATAGATTGACTTTAGTTGTTTTTAAAATATATAGTAGCCATTCCTATTTGGATAGGTAACTGTCCTTAAGCCTAACATAAAACAGGGTGAAGCCTAACATAAATAGGAGCTTTATTTGTTATGATATTTTTATTTTTTTTAACCTTAATTATAAATTCACTATCCAATTAAATTCACTATCCAGTTCAGTGTATAGTGAAATTAAAGAAGCACAACCATGTTTTGTTTCGTTTTGACGCCGTATCTTCCTTTTTGACACTACAATTTCTTATTATTTCCTCGTTTCTACTTCAGACTGATTTCTCTTCATTTTTAAGAAGCTTTTATGTATAGACATTTTCTTCATTGATATTGCTCCCATTTGCTCCCATTTCTGAGAAGCTTTTAAATTTGCAATTTTTCCTATACAATGTTAATAATACTTATAATATTAATAATCCTTATGATTAAAAATATACTTATAATCCTAATAATACTTAAAATTAAAAATACAAAAAATTATTTTGTAAGATATTAATTTTAAGTGTAGTGTTGTGTACCGAAAAAGGGTGTACCAAAAAAGGTAATGCCTATACACTGGTAGAGTAGAGCATTTCATGCTTTTGAATTAATGCCTAGTCAACATGTGCCAACAAAGATGAGGTAATGAATGTATTTTCACAAATACACATGAAGTGCCTAGGACAAGCCTCTCTTAAATATTTATATCATTTTAAAAGTAACGTGGTTGTCAGTATAGTGTTTAGTTACATACGATTCCATGTTCCCAGGATAATTGGAATTATCCTTAGTGAGAAGTCAATAGATTTATTGGTGTGTACTCTACCTAGAGAGCTCGAAAATCTTACATAAACCTAAATCTAATATGTCCTTATTTTTTCCCCTTTTATCGTATTGAAAATTTTATCATATTTAAAATTATGAATTTTAGTGAAAAATTGATCATATTAATTTTAGTAGAAAATTTGATCATATTTAAAATTATGAATTTAGTTATTGTTTAAAATTATCATATTGTTGCTCTAATGAAACTATCTAATTATTATTTCAAACACCCTTTTAGTCAAACAACTTTCAAATGGTTGCATAATGCTAGTTTCATTATTATTTCAAACCTCCCTTTAGTCGAACAACTTTCAAATCAACTGGTTGCATAACACTAATTTCATTACTATTTCAAACCTACGTTTAGTCAAACAACTTTCAAATGGTTCAACAAGTGTTATCCAAGTGATCTTCCATTTTCTTTAAATTTCATTGTTATTATATTGAATTGGTAAATTATATCATATTTGTATGGCTTTACATAATAATAT
>APFE030842633.1:0-12667 GCA_000404065.3 Pinus taeda | reverse complement strand
TGTAAGGACTGAGCCATTGGCGCTGGGTAATACACTGTGGACCCGCGCTAATGGGAAAAAGGCATTTTCCAAGGTTAATCTTCAGAGGGTGTCTTCAGGGTTATTGAACTTCATACTCAGGAGGCCTCAATGCAAGTGTTTTCAAGTTATGTCACTGGTCACAGGTCCGTAAATGTGTCCTCCAATGTGTGACAGTGGGGGTGCGACAAGGATGGTGGCCAACGGTGACAAATTACTGCGTAACACTTGATCTTCTCCATATTCACCTTATTGGAGATCTTCTCTATATAAGTTTGAGCCCGGTCAATGGTCATATGTTTCTTTTAAATGTCATTATACAACATTTCTCCAACCTGCCTGTGTAAATTGACTTTATCTACCAAGGGGACACTAGTCAAATCCAAAGATACATCCAAATCATGGAATTGAGGGCCAGAAGGCAGGGTTTGGATTGAAGGATGCTGCAATCTTATCTTCATCTCCTCTTTCTCCGAGTCCATTGCAGCTAGTACTCTGGTGTGACAAGGAGTTATCTTAGAGGACATTTCTTGGTGCAACTTTTCCTTTTATCTCCTGTTTCTCACTTGGATGGCCTTTCCTTGCGACCAACTTGTCCTTGCAGCATAAAGGCTATCCTCTATTTCTTGGACAACTACCTCAGTCGAGGATGTACATGAAGAAACTAGTGGTATTTCCAGATTAATCTAGAAACCTGGGCTATCAGGCACTAGTGTTTCTAGCTGTATACATTGTTATTCCTCTTCCTATTCCTATTCATGTTCCAATCCTTGTTCAGGCCCTTGACTTCATGCCTTTTTATGAACATGTCCCTCTTCCATGTCAATTTTCCCTGATGTGTTAGCAGTCCTCTTTTATGTTTTTTCTGTGCTGACTGGGGATTCATTCTCCATCTTTGTATTAAGAGGCTAGGAATCAAAGTTAGCTTTCCATTCAACCTCAGGCTTAGGATCATGTATATAAGTTGAGGCTTTAATCTTTTCCCTTCTTCGAGCAAGTATGCCTTGGGTATCGTAATGCAAAATTTGTCCCTTTTCAAACTCCATGACTTTGAGCAGGGCCTCAACTATTTTGAAGGCATGTTTGGTACTTATCAAAAAAGGGCCTACTAATTCTCCCATTTTAAAAATGTAGCCTTTCTTTGTCGGTATAAAGTGGAGCAGGTCTACACTAAGGACTTGTATGATGAACTCGAGGGAAAAGATCTTCATAGGCAGAAACACTGGTAGATGATATGGAGGGAGTTCACATCCATAAACCCAAATTTTTATGTGATCCTCATAGAGGTACCAGTCTCCAATGACAACTTCCTCGTTGATGTGGAGGAGCTGCTTCTGCTTTGGGAAGATTCTTGGGGTGGGGCCCCATAGATGATTTAGTAAGAAATGGCCATGAAAGATGAAATGAAATGAGAGTACCCACCCAAACCAAGTATTTTCCTCACCGAGGTATTCCAGTTGAAGACTAAATTTCACTCTTTGTTAGGAGAAAACACATCCAGGTGAAGGCATTGAAACTCTTCGATGTGAGCGTATAGGAACAAGTAGAATAGCAATGAGTAGTAGCAAAAATAAGAGGAGACTCTGAAATAGTTGAGTTGGAAGCAAATTCTCGCTAACAGATATCCTGGAATATTTATTTGGCACCCAGGTTGTTTCATTTTATGTAAACATCCCAAAGCAGCCCCGTTTATTTTCAGGGCAGTATCTATGCCCATTAGACAAGAAATTGTTGCTAAAACAGGTTGGACTGATGCTCGAAAGAGAGACAATGGGAATCAGATATCTGAGGGTAGGGTTTTGACCTCTAGAGCGAGGATTTTCCCCATGAATGATTGTTGTTCCTTGGCTAGGAGTGTTGCGAAATGGTCAGCTAGGGCAGCATCGGTGAACATGTGCATAGTGGAGGACTCAGGGAAATTCAAATCTCTTTGGATTAAGAGGGAATTTATCTTGAGGATTACAACTCCTGAAGTAGAAGTAAATTGGTTCTTATCCTTTTGATAGGAGTCAGCTAACCAAGATATAAACTCTAGGAGGTGGTGAACTGGAGGAGGAATTTGGTAATACAATCCAAAGTTAACAACCCTTAAAGGATCCTCATTCCTTACGTGGTCGGGAAACATCTCATAGTGGAGATCTGTGAGTGGGAAGGGATAGGCAGGGTCGGCTATTTGGATTTCAATGTTCGTTAAAGATCTGACACTAGTGCTTTTGACCTCATGGGTTTTAGGAGTTGCAGGTGCCGTGTGTTTCATTCTTTTGAGTAAAACAAAAGTAACAAACGAGGAGGTCGGGTTACCTGGAGCTCGCAGGGAGGATTGAAAACGACTTTGGAAGGTGTACTTGACCTTTGGAAGCGTGCTGAGAGGTGAATCCTACATGGTGGTCCAGGCAGAATGCTCTTTGACTGGGACTGAATGGTTGATGCCAGGCAGTAATTTTAGGGCTTCGGGGATTTATGTGAAGGACAAGGATAATTGTCCAAGTGGCAGAATTAGGAGCAGGCGGAGGGAGGCACGCGGCATTCAGTGATTGGTCTGGGGTGACGATGATGGGCTCAGGGGGAAGCAGATGGGCTATCAATAACCTTTACCATTTACCTTTTACCTGTTACCTTCAACATCATTGAGCCAATAAGAGAAGACCGTCTAGTGGGTGGTTCCCACCTTGTTACGGCGGGCTATGCTGTGGATCATAGTACTCTATATTAGGTGTTGGAATGGATCATGGTTGTTGGATGGGTGCTAACCTTTCAACACTAGGGGTCTACTCCACAGTTAACTCTATTGCATATATGACGTCGGAGTCGATGTGAATAGTCGTCGGATTCATATGCAGGGTGACTTGAGCTCTAAGCTGCATGCTTTATAAGCATGGACTGAACCTTTGAAACATTAATCCAATATATGGTATCCTAAGATATAAGCATTGGAGGATGGGTTTCTTTTACCACATTATAGGTCTTACATATTTTCTCCATCCTCGAAAGGAACTTTGGGTGAGATGGAGATAACAGATTCAATGATTTTTATTTTTTATTCTTATTTTTTATGTTCTTCAGTTACAGATGTTGTAGTAGCAACAAAAATAATGAGAAGTGTTGCGTGCCATAATTTCCAAAGGTGCTAGATTGGGGTAGATGTGAATCCCTTGTTTGTTGAGAGGGAGTGTTGAAAATGCTAACACAAAAATCCCGATTTACCTTTCCTATGAATTAGATTAGGAGAAAATTGTAACTCCACATCAGAAGACAACAAGAATGAGTTAACTAAGTTAATTTCACTTTGTTGGCTCAATTAATTCGAGTTGAGGGCCTAACTTGAGTCATGTAGAGTGGTTCCTAAATTTTAGGAGCCTAGGTTGAATTTAATTTGAGTTGTAATAATTTAATTCAGATAAACTAAGTTAAAGTAAGTTAAACTAGTTCCAACTGTTGGAGGAACTAATAGGAGGTCTAGCAGTGGGGTGCAACTTCAATGTTCAACCAGTTAACTGGTAAATCAGCCTTAATTAACTCATGCATGCATGACATTCGAGTTACCCAGTTGAGATTGGTGTTCAAGGGTAGTGTACTATTAGTTGTATATTTTTTTGAGTTGTACAAGTGGTGCATGGAGTCAGAAAAGGGCCTATAGGGATTGCACAATTCAGGATGGGGATTTCCCTAATTAATAGGGGCTAATTACTAAGGAAACAACACAAGGAAATAAGAGCTTGGTAGACAACAAAATTGGTTAAGTATTGGCTAGAATCAGCTTGTGAGGTTGTGAGATATATTATACTTGTGCAGAGATTGTTCAGACTTGAATAAGCATTGTATTTTCTTCTCTATTTTCCTGACTAATGCAATATAGATATGAAGGGGTTTTGAGTAGTTGCTTTCCCCTTAGATAAATCTTTGAGCATATGTGATCGAATCTTGTCTCATGTCTATGTTGTGATTTCTCGATCGATTAATTGTTTCCACTAATGAGTAGAGTAGATTCAAGTCTTTTGTTTTAGCATATTACATAAGCAGTTTGAATCTACAAGGAATTTCTACATTAACAGATATACCCATCTCAGAGTAGTAATCATGGAGGATTCTAAGTTTATTGTCAAGATAGTCATGACTCCTGGCTAAAAGAACTATATCGTCAACATAAAGGAGAGTAAGGACCATACTAGTGAGCTTGGGGCCATCCCATCCTATAACTTCTAGACACTCCTCTAGCTTATCAATGTAAATGCCTAAAAGGGTAGGGCATAAGGGACATCATTTCTTAATGCAAATGCCAAAAAGGGTAGGGGATAAGGAACATCCTTGCTTGACTCCAATATTGCATGTAATTTCTTCTGACCAACCGTGGAGGTCCCTCATTTGTAATATGATAAAGATGTTGTAATGTCCTATTTAACATTTTAACTAGGTCAAAATAAAATAAAATAAACATATTTTAATAACTATATTTATAATTAATTATAATTAAATCCATCTTAACTATGAATCTATTAAGAACCCAAAGAGATCAAATCTCTTGAGATACAAACCTCTTTTAGAGTGAAAAGAGATTATCCAAAACTAAAATGAATATAGGTCAGTTATAATTTAATTATTTTTTATAGTTTTTTCAATGGTAACCATGTCAAATATATGATGATATAACTATTTTGATCCCTATAAGAAGATTTAATTTATATAATTACCCTACATGCTATTTATAAAAATTATTGAAAATATGAAAAAAGCATGGTACATGGGACAGGGTAAGTAAGAACCCAATAACAATACAAAAAATTTGCAGTAAATGTCAGTATCACTGCAGTAAACGCTTGTGCATGCAACTATTTCTTAGATGCCTAGATAATTCAGATCATTCTATCCTAACATTCTACACCTTCCCCTTACTGCCATGGACGTTTTTTGTCACTCAAAAACGTCCCCCTCTTGTTGCCACTGTCTACAGGTCAATGCAGTGAAGGTCTGCCTAACTCTCATATACCATGTCTCTCTGCTAGTTTTCTGTTGAAGTTGTTACAGAACACTAAATGAAGTCAGACCTTCACCTAAGCACCTGGAGCCACGGTGTGGGCAAGCATAATCCAACCAAATTGCCACGTGATATACGTACACTTCATACTTACGATCATCCTTTGTAGATTGTAGTTTTTTTTGAAAAGGAATTGAGAGAGATTGTGTTGGATTGTCAGAATTAAGTTGATTTTAGTATTTAAATTGGTGATTCCAAAGTTGTAAGGGGGATTGGATTTTGATAAAAATATATAGGGAATTTTAAAATATTGTATTTATAGATATTTTTTTCGAAAATAGTGGGAAAATATATCAGTTAGTTGTCAAATCAGTAATAGGATAATTATCTTTACTCTCTGTGAATGCAGACTGGCTCATTATCATTATTCAAAAAATTTACATCACTTAAACATGGCAGTCTTTCTCTCTGACAAAATGACTTTATATCTTGACATCTTGATAGCAACTTAATAAGCCATTTAAAAAAAAAAAATCACACTACCTAAAATAAATCACTAATAATATGTCAAAAATATACTTTCAATCCTGCCAATCTACTGTAAATCATAAGAAAACTATATATTTAAGCCGAACCTAATGATCCTGTAATACTGAGGAATGACCGGAATTGCACAACATCAACAGTGATGGCAGGACAGTTAGGGTATTCATTCTGTCCTTTTGGTCGTCATCGGTAGCAATAAATGAGTCATTGGAGTTGCAGAGGAAATATATGACAAAGTTGTGGCATTCTGAACTGTGAATGACATTACATAGTTAACGACAATATATGTTAAAATTTACTGTACTTTTCCGTACTTTTCTTGTTACAACGGATGAAAGCCTGAAATGAATACAGAGTAGATAGAAACAAGAAATGAATATAGAGAAATGAATATAGAGTAGTTTAAAGGGGTTATAATTTTGTTCAGAAAATAATGGAAATTTAGATTAGATTTTGATAAAATTAGTTGAAATTTTTGGAGATTTGGATTAAATTTTGGTGGTCTCAAAAATGTTTATGTTACTGAATTTATTTCTACTATTAAAAAATAATTCAAACACTCCAACAATCAAATTTTGAAAATTTTCTAACCAAATTTCTGGAAAAAATTTGTGTGAGATAAAATTGTCAGCCTCTCTGTAAACAAGGCCAACGAATACTACCAGAAATTGGAATGGCATCTGTGGCATACTGTTTCACATTGGAATGGCATGTGCATGGGCCTACCTTTTCCTTCTCTCAGAACTCCAGGCTCAAGTTTCATTGTTTGCTGATCTGTTCACAGGGTTCACGTGGACCATTAGAGAGTGCACGAGTTGACAGTGGTTTGAATTTTCATGTGCAGATGTATTACAAATACTTACATTTCCAGTTACAGCATTTTAATCCTTCAACTCCGTTTACATGTATCTATGAGTGGCAATTTCCATGGTGGACCTGTGTTGTCTCTATCACCTCCAATTTCATAAAGTATCTCTGCAATGCCATGGAGATGGATTGCTCTCGATTTTCTGTTTATCATTTCAAACTATTTATCCAATTATATTAACATTCTATTTCATTCCAATTTAGGGAAAATTTAGATTTTCACCAAATTGTGAATTTATAGTAATCCCATAGTATTAATTTTGATACTCTACATTGTTACAACTCTGCATACAATCATGTGATGAATTTTTTTATTAATGACAATTATCATAGTAAAATGTTACAACTTTATATACAATTTTGTAAATTGAGTTTTTACTTATTTTGTTGAATTTTTTTATGTGATATTTTAGTTAAGGATCCATGTCTATAAGTAGGTAGTCTTAAGTTCGATCTCTTTTACGAGTGCATTGCTATAAATTTACTCTACTAACTTCTTAGGTTGAATTTATGCTATTGATATAGGTATCTTGGTAAATGCCTTAGTTTGGCATTTGGTTAAAGACCCATATCTATAAGTAATTAGCCTCTAATTTGATCCACTATCAATGAAGCCATATCCTCAAGTAGTTAATCTCAAGTTTGATCTCCAGTCCAACTGCCCTTAGAATTTTGGTTAAGGGTGATCTATTTCCAAGAATAATGGTATTAAGTTTGATCCCCTAGTGGTATCCTTGCATTGCTACAATTACAGATACAACTTTTTAGGTTGAATTTCTACAAATCCAAATGCCCTTAGAATTTTTGTTAAGGATGATCTATTTCCAAAAATATTGGTATTAAGTTTGATCCTCGTGGTATCCTTGCATTGATAAAATTCCACATGCAACACCTTAGGTTGAATTTATACTAATAATATGGCTACATTGTTGAATGACTCAGTTTGAAATTTTGATTAAAAACATATCTCATGGTTCTCATGCATCACAACTTTACATGCAACTCCATGGGTTGAATTCCTACTAATGATATGAGTACCTTGTTAAATGCCCCCACCTTACATTTTGGTTAAAAAAGCATAGTAAGTGGTAGTTGCTCCTGACTTTGATCACCCCATGGTCTTGTACATCATTGCAACTTCATATGTTGAATTTGTCATGTGATGTAAGTAGATCATAAAATGCCCTACATTGACATTTTGGTTAAGGAATAATATCTACATAAAGTTGGTCTTGAGTTCTTAAGTTCAAATTTACTTGATGAGCATATACTTTGGATCTTGTGCACCCATGCTATATTAGTAAGCTATTTGAATGCTCTGCATTGACCTTTTGGTTAGGGAATAACATCTACATAAAAGTATCCAAGAAGGCAACACAATTGATGATTGAAATAATTTGAGTCCCGAGAAAACTAAGAGATCCAGGGTTCAAATCCCCCAGTTGTGACCTAGTTTATGAAGAAGAAGACATGTCATAGACCCTAGAGGTTTATTAGTAGCTACGTGTCACATGGGCTATTGCCAATACTATATTAACAAGTTTTTTGAATATGTTGAATGTAGTATTGAGCATTGAATATTTGCTAAAAATCATTACAACAATAATTATTTAGTATAAATTCATCATATATCTTGTGGAATTTGAATATAAATAAAAAAAATAACGATCATTTTTACCAGTCATACAATATAAACCCAATTGATATTTTTATAAACTCTCTTATATGCAATATTATCATTTTACCAATCCATATTTTTATTAATTTAAATTATTACGTTTTATCCTATAATATCTTAATAATTTCCAATTTCCGAATATAAAATTAGTCACTCTCATTTTACTATCCAACAATCTCTCCTATCCCATCATACTTTTAGTTAATTTGGATTCCTTCCTTTGTACTTTATCTTTGAATAACAAGAAACCAATAACTATTTGCATTTTGTAATTTTGACCTTATACTCTATATTGCTTCAGAGTCTACGTTCGGCAAAGTGAAATGTTAACATAAAATATTTAAAGTGGTCTAAGGACAAACACATTTGCCATATTTATGAATAACTAGGCACTGCAATAAAAATGTTTGACCTTTGAAGGACTCTGGTGTGATTACAGGTTATAATATTAATTGATTTGATCTTTGTAAACTTTATGATGTACACGAGGTGAGTAAATTTTGTCAGTGTCTATTATGTTTTTAAAAGTTATAAGAGTTTTGAATGTGATTTTTTTAATAAAATATTAATGAAGTTTGTAATAAAAATAAGAATATATAAAAAATGTTTTATAACAAAAACAATAGTTGGTAAATTTATAGTTTAGGCTTTATAAAAAAGTTGAAAAGTTAGCCGTTTAAAAACATATAATTTTAAGAAAACATGTTTTAGAAACTGAACTCTCCTTGATTTAATTGAGTTTTTTTTTATTATATAATTTTTTCATTTATTGGGAGTTAGTGAATTATTTCATATTTTTTTAATATCTTACCATACCAATTAGATGTATCTTCGCAATCTTTTTTGGATATGTTTATGATAATGGTACAAAGTACGCTATTGTATGCTTGTAACATAAAAATTTGACATTTATAATAAGCCAAAGTACCTACTGTTGTGGAATTATAAGGTTATTTGATGATTCTATTCCTAAATTTTTCCTATAGCTACCAAAATAGAACTTATATTACCCTAAATAGTCTCTTCATCGCTTCTAATGCCCACCCAATCTCCTACCATTCTCTATAATCATTCTAATGTCCAATATTGTCAAATACACAATGCAAAATTGAAATTCCAATAAAATTTATCCACCTTTTTTGAGAGAGTTGTGAACTACCCAAGCAATCCAAGCTTAAGGAATGCAAACTTTGCAAAGGATATCAAAAGAAAAAGGGGGAAAATAAATCACTCACATAGAGACACCAAAGAAGGCACACAACTTAGAAAAAGGAAGAGGAAAAGCATTTTGAAACCAGAAGACCCCTATCCAATTCAGACCAAATCTAGAAAATGAAAAAGGAACACCTAGAAAAGAGAAAAAGCTTTGAAAACTTCTAGGGATAGTAAAAAATCAAGATAGAACCATGATAAAGACAAGGGCCTAGGACAAAACCTTTCTACACAAACAACAACAATGAATACTTTTTTTTTCCTTTAACTAAAGGAGAGAAGGAAAAATGGGTCAGCTTTCTAGAGCTCCAAAGCATAAAATAAAGCAACCACACTAACCAATTAAAAAGACAAACTTCTATAAAGCGAAGGTTGAGTTTGTATTGTTGTAATTCCCCTTCGAAGAACCATATGATGGGTCCAGCCCACCCTTGTCACACTAACCAATGTTAATAATACGATTATGAATGAGATTAATGATGGCAACTGGATTACATATAATGTTGGTTCATTTGACGGTTGATTGTAATGATTTTATAATGGATTTGGGGTCTGCACTTATGATTGGTACTTGCGCTTACAACAAATGGACAAGTGTCCACTCCTTGGATTTGTCACCTCGCTTTGGTATGAGGGTCTCAAACCCTATCTCCCGGTCATTTTTGCATGCAAACTATTGAGGGATGAGAGCTCTGTAATGTGGTTATGATGCGCAGTTTTCTCTGTGTACATTTACGTTGCTCTGGTACACTGGCTCGGCCCTTGACCTGGAAAACTCGTCGGCACCTCCGTGTGGTAATGAACCCTTGTTTTGAACCTAGTTATTCCGTTGTTGTTGCTCTGTCTGCACTTGATCTTTCTCTCGAGTTATGAATCTTCAGTTTGTTTGTTGGACTCTGAGATTTCTCTATGTACAATGTCAATGTTGGTTATTTGTTGGGTTGTGCGACTCCTTTTGGTCTTGAATCCTTCTATGCGACTGTTGTTGAGTCTCCGGTTGTATTCCTCGGTTTTGAACAGGATGTGGTCGTAGGGCCTCAGCTTCAACTTCTTCAACAATGCAAAGGTAAGGTTTTTGTTCTATGTTATAAGTCTTTCCCTCTCTTCACGTTGTTAAACTAACACACTTGCTCCTTCGTGAGCAGAGTGACCCTAGGTGACTGCAATGATTGTGACTTGTCTCTACAAGGTAAACTCGAACCTATGTCTTGTTATTTCCTTGCGGTCTCCTCGTTATCTGTCATGGTATGCTCACAAAACTCGTTTGTTGTTTTCCGTTGTAGGTTTGCTCGTCCTGGAGGGTTTTGGACTTTGGCTCCTCGATGCTCTGGCTAGAATCAGGTAGGGTCGTTCCCTATTTTCCTTGTCACTTGTGTTCTGTTGTCATGGGCTAGACTTACAGTAATTTTGTTTCAATGATTTGAGACCGTTGACTGTATGTAGTCATAGGTCGTTGGCTTGCACGGTTACTCTTGGTGGGTAGTTGTTGTAGGGTTTGTTTTATAGATAGTGTTTCTAGGCCCGCATGCTACGATACCCTTCGAACCTTGTATAGTGTTATTATAAGGACTGTATGTATATTTAAACGAGGTTTTGGAACAGTATATGTTCGAACAGAGATTTCGCGTGCTTGTTTTATAAATGAAACAAGAGGGTTTACTCTCCAGGCATACCTATATGACTTGTTTGGCTTGTTGTTCGGAAATACGTACGTCTTATCTTTATTTTGATGCTCGAATTATGTAAACTCATCCAGGATTCCTTTTCGCTTGGATGTTTGATAGATTTCGGGACTGTATGCCCTTGTTTCTGCAACGTTTTATTTACTTATGTTTGCAAACTCATTTATATTCATAGGTCTGCTTGAATAAATGCAACTAGAAACACGTATGTGTGTATGTGCTTGTAGAACAAAACTTAGACTTTCACTGTTTCTTGAAATTGAACAGAATGATAGATAGATAGACAGTTGCATGATATTGGAAAAAAAATTCTGTGTGCTCAGAGATATTTTATTAGTTTTTTTAGTCTCTCTCCAAAAATTTGAACCTCTTACAATTGTGTTCTATTCTTTTTAAATGATTGTATGGAATTGTTTCCTTCCAACTGTTGTTGGTTACATTTTGTTGGTTATACATTTTTTAGTTCCATAAACTATTTATTGTCCTACGTTACAATCTTGTAAAAGTTTTCATGAAAATAAAATTAATTACTTGCAACAATTTACCTAATTAATCCTCTACCTTCCTACATACTGTTATTTATTAAATTAAAAACAATATAAACAAAAAAACAACTACGGTGTTCACTTAACAGATTCCTCTTTAGTCCTCTCAGAGACCAAAACAGGCTTTCGTCATGATGACCTGTCAACTAGATGCTCCTACATCAAGCTCCCGGGGTAAGAAAAAGTCATGGCTCTGTTCCATGAGCTCCTCCACAGAATAACCCGCCTCCTGTATCTGTGCCGCATCGAGCCACGAACTATCCTCGATTGGACAGTTCTTCCAATTGACAAGGTATTGCAGATACTCCTTCCCACAAGTCCTTTTGGCTACCTATGTGTCAAGAATCTTCTTGATCTCATGGGGTTGAGCCGAAGGCATGTGGCTCATCCAAGAACTGTCTCCAACTTGGGTGTCCCGTTTTGGCTGTACCACATTGTCTTCCTCCAGGTTGGTAGTATATGGGAACAGGTCTTGTTGAGATTGCAACAAGATGATGGAGCTTAGTGAAAAGATTCGCCTTTACTAAGTGGGCCCGCAGGCTATTTTTGGCGCAAGACTATTTTTAGACTATGTCTATTTTTAGACATATGGATCATGTCTATGGATTGCAGGTTGTTGTTTATGGATGATTGATCAAGTTGGGAAAAATAGATGGACTTCTATTTTAGACCACAGCGGAGTGACACCACAGCGGAGTGACTGCTCAGTCTAAATATAGAACAGTCAAATATTATTAGCTCATAATAATATTTAGACTATAAACTTTGTCTTATTCTCTTGGAGCACTTCAGGATGAGCTACGGATGTGGTACATGCAGATCCCAGAAGGAAATACGTGGTTACCTATGGGATGACTAATATTTGCATGCAGGACTTCAGTTAGAACTCAAGTGAGTTGAGTTTAGTGGACTGGAGGTGCAGTTGATGGAGTTGTGTTCAGTTTAGCTTTGTTAAACTGGTTGTATTTAGTCTAACTGGCAAATAGACTAGAGATGAGTTGGGGTGAATTAGTTATTAATTAATTCACAAGTTATTAACTCATAATACAACTAATCAATACATCAGTTAACTCAGTTGCATGTCAGTGCATGTTTAGTTCAGCAGGGACGGGTGTTAGAGAATCAGATTGCTATCAGTTGTGACTAT
>APFE030842628.1:144561-213036 GCA_000404065.3 Pinus taeda | reverse complement strand
GGAAAAAATGAACCAATGGGATTTACAGATGTTATTTCAGAAATTATTTTATGGAAGTAGACCATGGATGTTATCTGTAACAACCTTTACTCATTCCACCAGATACAAAGTTGGAAATCCTTCCTCTTAATCCAACTGGTGCAAATGAATTTTGTATAATAGTAGTATATGACGTAACCCTATTATTGCTAATATTTGGATAATGTACTTTGATGGTTCGAAAACACATGAGAGATCTGGAGCTGGTTGCATTTTAATAGACCCGCAAGAAAGAAAACATTTTATCTCTTACCGATTGGAATTTGATTGCACCAATGACATTGTTGAATATGTAGTACCCATTCTAGGTTTGAAGAAATCCATCGACCTCAAAGTTGAAGTGCTCAAAGAAATGGGTGACTCTGTAATCGTTGCACAACATGTACAAAATATGATACATTATGTGTCACCCAATCTAATAAATTATCAACCAAAGGTATGGAATTTGATTTCACAATTCCAAGATTTTAATATTATTTCTATTCCTAGAATATGTAATGTTGTTGCTGATACATTAATAAATGTTGATGCTAGGTTCTCACCATTAAGGAATGGATTTTCTATTGAAATTATTTATAGGTCATATGTTCTTGATAACATTACTATTTTTCACATTTTTGATGATGACCAACAGATCTTGGACTTTATGTTGAATGCTGATGTATTCAAGAATCCAAATATTGATGAAGATGAGCACGAGAAAGATTTGTCGGATTCAACTCATGCAAGAAAAGGAAACCCCATGCCCAAGTGTGTGGCGTCATTGAAAAAATTGTATGACCTACAAAATTTCTTGAAGGGACCAATCAATGCAAAGGTTCATAGCTCCACTTTGTCACACAAATAGGTAAATATTAGCTTTGAAGAAGATCCAAAGTTTGTGAATCTCGATACTTATACTACACCTCAAGAGAAACAAGATTTTATCTACCTTTCTAAGCAGTACTGAGATGTTTTCATGTCAACATACGATGATTTTAAGACTTACAACACGTGATTAATCTAGCATGTGATTCTTATTAAGGAAGGGGCCAATCATTTTTAGAAAAAAACTGAGGAAATTTCATTGTACTCTTGACCCCCTCATTCAGAAAGAGTTGAGAAAATTACTGGATGCTCCGATCATATTTAAAGTTCATCATTCAACATTGGTTTCCAATTTGGTTCTGGTAAGGAAGAAGTTTGGGGAGATACATCTATGCGTCGATTTTTGCAATCTCAATCACACATTGGACAAAGATAATTATCCAGTGTCATCAATGGAATGGATCTTAGAAACAGTGTCAAGGTCTAAAATGTTTTCATTGCTAGATAGTTTCTCAGGATACAATCGAGTTTGGTGGTAGAATAGGAAAGGAAAAAAACTACATTTAGAACCAAGTGGGGTACATTTCCCTTCAAAAGAATTCCTTTTGGATAGGTTAACTAAGGTTCTAATTTTCAACATGCTATGGACATCACATTTTGCAGTTTAATTGGACAGAGTGTTGTGGTTTAGTTAAATTATGTATCAATTTTTTCGAAAAGGAGATATGATCACTTGAGTCATCTAAATATTTTTTTTGAGCGATCTTTCAAATATGGGATATCTCATAATCCTAAGAATAAAATTATTGTAGTGTTCGAGGGAATTTAATTGAGCCATATTATTGAAAAAAGTGGGGTTAAAGTAGACCTTAAATGGGCCAAAATGATCACTTAGATTCCCTTCCCGGTGAACAAGAAATATTTGCAATCCTTCTTAGGGAAAATCAATTTCCTTCACAATTTCATCTCAGTTTATTCATAGATAGTAAAATGCTGCAAGAGATGATAAAGAAGGATGTGACCTATAAGTGGGATAAAAGGGATAAGGATTCTTTTCCCTATTTTAGGAAACCAATAAAGAAAGGTCCAACACTATACAATTCAAACTTTGGCAAAGATATCCTGTTGTAAACTTTTTCTTTTGATACTTCTCTTGTTGTCATTCTTAAGAAAAAGGATGACCAAGATAATGAATGAACTATATCATTCACGAGTGTTGACTTGCAAGGACCTAAACTAAATTACCCTTCCATTGATAAATAAGCCTACACAGTGTACAAGGAGGTAAAAACTTAATTACTTATCTTTAAAAAATCTTGTTATCATCTTTATGCCTCACCCAACTGTTATATTGTTGTTTGTTCAACAAGGGGTGGGTGAAATAAGAGTGAAATGGATGAAAATTTTGCTAGATAACAATCTTGAGTTAAATCCAATTCATATAATAAATGGCCATGGTCTATGCCATCTAGTAGTAGAAGCAACAAGTTCACCATAAGATGACTCTTCTATATGGGAGCAAGAAATGGAAATGTATAACATCGGACAAGTTACCCCCATCGATGCATCCACCTCTTGGTACGCAGATGTGCAATAATATCTTGAGCATGGTACCCTTCCCTCTCATTTATTGGAAAGACAAAAGAGGGCTACTGACTTAAATCTGTATCATATCAGTTGGTACACAGAGTTCTTTTCAGGAAGCACCATAATGGGATCCTACTTAGATTTTTGGAAGCACTGATTCAAAAAGGGTATTGCATGACCTCCACGATGGACCAGCTAGAGGGAATTTCATGGGTGACACTACTACACACATGATTATGTGGTCCAATTTATATTCACCCACAGTCTTCAAGGATGCTCATGCTCATGCCCAGAAATTCCCAGTTTGTTAAAAATATGATGGCAGGGATAATAAGTCAGCTACCCTATTGCAACCTATTGCTATTGAAGAACCTTCAAACACTGGGGATTGGATGTTGATGAAAAAATTCCACACTCATCAAAGCAACACCTCTACATTCTCACTGATACTGACTAATTCACGCGATGGACATGAGAAACTCCTCTCAAACAAGTGAATGATCAGGAAGTTATCAATTCTTCAAAGATAATATCTTTACTAGGTTCGACGTTTCAACATCACTTTTTATCGATAATGCAACTTATTTATCATCGCTTAAAATTTATGATTTTGCATTAGAAAATGGAATTTTATTGAAACATTCAGCTAACTATTATCCATAGGGTAACGGTATTGTCGAGTCAGCCAATAAAAACCTCATCTGTATCATCAAAAACACAATCTACTCTGAAAAAAGGAATTGACATTTTGCTTTGGTGAACACTCTATGGGCCGATCGTATTACACCTAAACATTCTCTTAAAAAGTTTCCTTAATTTCTTGTGTATGGAAATGAAGCCATCCTACCTTCGAAAATTTATCTCCCAACCCTTCAACTTTCACAAGTGTCTTAGGGTAAGCCTTTTCTTTTAGTTCAGAGTAGGATAGACACTCTCTTGAATCAATAAGAAAAAAGGAGTAAAGAAAAATAAAACTTTGTTCTTCATCAAAATCGTATCAAGAGATGGTTTGAAAATAATTCTATGGGGAAGAAGGAATTCAATGTAGGAGACCTGGTATTGAAGTGGGACAAAGCCCATGAAGAGAAGGGGAACAGACTAAGTTACAGTCCCTGTGGATCGATCCATTTGTTTTTCATGAGAAGCTTGACCACCACACTTATCGTCTCAAATATTTGGATGGAAGGATAAAATCTCTTCCTGTCAATGACCAAGATTTGAAACAATACTTTCAATAGCCGTCTAGGGTTTTGCCCTACCCTATGTGTATAGTCTTTTATTTTTGTTTCTTTATTTGTCATTTTCATTACTTTCTGTTGTCTTTTAATTCTTGTGAATAAACTTTGTGTAAAAGTGTGTATCTGGTACCAATGCATGTCTAAAAATGGAAAAAGGCCTTGTGACACTACAACATTTGAATAACCTTTAGTCCTTCTTTTTCGTCTTAGTTCATACCTTTTGGTCCATGATGTTTTGATGGAAAATACGATCCTTACGTAAGGAGAGATTTGTGTAGAACCATGATATTCGTGTTGGGTTGTGTTATATTATTTCCAGGACTAGCCCACATAGTTAACCAGGGGGTTAGAGGTGTTAGTATTAGTATATGCATACTTCCATCAGGGATCAAATCTACTCTTTGCATTTACATTTTAGGTGTCTCATACTAAATTTTTTATCATTCCACTAGGTCATTCTAAATGGTCCACTAATGGTTGTCTTCTTCTTAGAAAATCAAATTTTCCCTCATGAAGTACATTTGCTGACCCATATCCATGTTGCATTCAGTTATGGTTTCAGTTATGTTATTTTTAGAGTCAAGGTAGTTATGTTTCCATTAGGTCTTAGGGTTCATTTCCAAGGTCAAAAGCATAGTTTCAGTGTAAATAAAGGGAAATAAAGGTATGAGGAAGACCAATAAACAAAGAGTGATTGGTAGCAAGTCATGGTTATTGTACAAAGTTCTTATTTCACTGATGTAATTTTCATCTCAAAAACATGTTTTTGAGATGAAAACAGAGTATTTTAGTTTGTTCATATTTTTGATGTAATTCAAGTCATTTTATGTAATAATTGTTCCCACAAGCATTTCTCCTTGCTGCAAGAAATGAGCCATTGAAGAAATCAGCTCAATCAAAGCATCATCCACCTGAAAAGAGACAAAGAAAGAGAAGCATCAGACAAAGATTTGAAAACAAAATAAAATAAAGTGGGTTTTTCTAAGAAAAAATCAAACTCATCCTCTATATAAGATTTCAAAAGCATCTTTCAAACTTCATTAGTTATTTTGCATCCTAAGCTCTCCTTGGCAAAGAGGAAATTGAGTGAAGGTTTGAAAAAATCAGAAGGGCACATTTTTTGAGGACACTGCGCCCTAGGTAGAGTCATTGCGCACCTGTGCAGTGAAGGGCGCGTTTGCCTAAATGAACTAGAGGAAATTTTCAACGGCACTACGTGCTTGTGCAATGAAGGGCGCATTTTCTGAGGACATTGCGCAATGGCACTTGGTGCTGCGTGTTTGGCCAGAGGAGCCTAGAAAACCCTAGGAGCGCCAAAACACCATTTCCTTCATTTTCTCAAGCCACAAAAGCTTCAAGTACCTACATGCAACAAGTAAGTGGCCCGGTATCTCTTTTTCTCCATCAATTAAGCAAATTGGCACTCAAAATTTTGAAACCCTAGTAAAGCTCTCTTGTATGTTTCCAAAATCACCTATTTGAGTAGAGTTACAACACTTCATAAACTTTTTCACCTTCCAATCATCCTGAATGTATTTCACTCCACCTCCTCACTATTTCACTCACCTTGACATATATATTATTCCCTCAAGTTTTCACCTAAAAACCATGGGAGAATACAATGGCTCAGAAGAAGGGGAAAGACAAGCAAGGAGGCCAACCAAGAAAGGAGGGAGAACTATTAGATTTGAACTCACTGATACTACAAAACTTATGGCATCACCACTTGTAGTATCATGTTTCAAGTACATGGGTTGTTTTGAGTTTTTCTAAAGGATTGAAAGGGTGAATTTTCATTGGTAGTTAACCAAGAAGTTCATTCTCAATTTTCAAAACAGCCAGGTCACTTTAGCCACGGTCACATTCAATATATCTCCTACCATCATATCACAGGTCAGTGGAATTCCAAATGCAAGAGAGAAATGGTTCAAGCACAGAAATCTGCATCATAGTTTTTATGAGCCATATCTTAAGACAAGGTTCACAAATGATAAGAAAGGAATTTTCCCTTTCTCTTATCTTTTGGACAAATATGTGCCATTAATGAAGATCATCATGAGGTATTTCACATGTGAGGGCAGGTTTTCCAGACTATACTCATATCACATCAGGCTTCTCATGCACTTTACCATGGTAAGAATGTTCAATTTTCCATATTACCTTTTCAGAAGTATTGACAAGATGACATATATTGCTCAGAAAAGGGATCCAGCTCATCAGATGCATAATATTTTCCATCATTCTCTTATCAAAATGATAGTCCTCCATCACTTAGATCAACTAGGCATTTCTTGGGAGACCTTCATAGCTATTGAAATATTCAATGAACCACCTACTCACACCTACTCAGCCAACTCCCCGCATTCCTCCATCATCCTCCACTCATCCATTTACTTCTTATCATTCACCACAACTTACTTATCACTCATCCTCAATAGATCATTCTTCACCAACTACCTCCACACCATCTACATCACCATTTCATGTAGCCGTTCATTCACCCAATAGAGATGATGACAATGATGAGGAACATGATGAGCATGATGGCAGTAAGGGACATGATGTACACACTGAGCATGGTCAGAGCAGTATACCACAGAGGAACAGTTTGCAGTCATTTTCTTTCACCTATCAGAGGGGAGAGAGGCAGGTGTTTACCCCATGGAAAGTGGGAGGGGCCTTTCCTTCGTCATCAACATTACAGGTGGGAAAAGAGAAAATTGTAGAGGAAGCAGGGGTCAAACAACAACATGAAGAACATGACATTGAAAAGGAGTTTATCCTTGTGGAAACTAGTGATGAGGAGGGAAACAAGTCTTCTCAAGCTACCTTGAGAGAAAAGGATGCCAAAATCAGAGAGATTGAGGTCAATTTACAAAGAGCCCAATATGTTATCTCCTTTTATGAGCAAGAGAACAAGCAACTAGAGGTTAAGCAGGAGTTGATGCAATACAAGTATATCAAGGCAAAGAGGGAGGCTGAGAAAGCCAAGTTTCATCTTGATGAGGCTTATAGAGATTATGGAGATCCGAATGATGAACATGGACAAACAAAAAGTTTAAGAACAAGAGGATTGAAAAAAGCCTTAGAGCTTGAAAGACAAAAAGAGATAGAATTGGAGGAGCAACTCACTCTAGATGAGCAATTGTTCAAGGACATAGTTGAGAACAGAGAGTCTTCGATTGAGAAAGTGAACACACACTTGGAGACCTATTGGACAAAGAAAACAAAGATGTTAAGTTACAAAGGAAGATGGCCAAGTACTATGCAAGGAGAAACCAAGTGGCAAGGAGTAAGCTCAAAAGAGCTCATGAGAAAATTGACAATTGACCAAGCAAGAGGAGAAGAGGAGACTTAACATACTTGCTGAGGCATCCCGCCATGCCTCTAACCTTTGATAAGTCATAAAGCCACATCCTTTAGCATGTTGGACCATTTTTGAGCTTGAAGGAAGTTGCTTTGTTTTTCAGTCGAGATTTGCACAACCATGGAAGGAAAATGCACAGCGCCTTGGGTGCTAAACTCTTTTTTGGGGCATCCAATGAGGAAATGGTCAACATTTTTGGATTCACAATGATGAGCACATGCACCTATGCATTTTCTAAGGTTTTGGAGTATAATTGGTTGACCAAAAGGGCCAAAAACCCTCAAACAATGACCTTTATGCCCTCTTTTTGGCCTAGGCGCTGCGTGCTGAGCAGTGTTTACATAATTGACTTGTGATAGGGAAAATGAACTCCAAATGAAAAAATTCAAGATGTTTTGGAAATTAGACTTGAAGATCTTTCCAACAAGCTATTTTGGGCCCAATTTGTACATTGGTAAGGCACACAAAAGTCCACCTGAAGATGAAGGGCGTGCCTGGCATTGGTGCTACGCATTTGCCAGTTTGTCCATATTTTCACTTTTTTGTCCCAATTTTCACTTTTACCTTGGAAAATCATGATTTTATCCATGTAAATGATGAGTTGAATGTAATTATCATGTTTCTAGTACTTACTAGGGTAAATACATTAGGTAAATCAAGTTCATGAGGTATAATGAATCATTTTCTTGGATTAGGGATGAGTCACTTTGACCACCCTATTTTGTTGTTACTAGTTCATATTTTGTTAGAAACAGCTCCTCTTCTCATGGATTCGACTCCTTCAGCTTAGAATACGTTTTTTGGGGTCTATATGATGCTTTTAGTTAGTCATTGTAGGGGTTGGACTCAGTGGGATGCTTATGCTTTGATAAAATATCATTTTATATTAGTTATAACAGAAGATTAATGAAAAATTGCAGCTATTTCTTTGGGATCCATGTGGTATGATGCTCAGTTCAATTTTTCTTATGTTTTCATGTGTTAAAATGTAGTTTTAACTCCAGTTCATCATTTCATACTCTTATGTGAATGTATACAAGTTTGAAAGGCATAATCTATAAATTTTATGCTCTGTTTTGGGTAGACATTTCACAGTCTGTGTTTTCTTTAGTTTAGGAAGAATCCATGAGGTTTACATGCTCTTCCTAGCTCCTCACCTACCTTTTCACCTCATCCATTAAACCCTAAGGTTCTTATCGTTGTGCCTACCTTTCCCCATTGAAAACCCTGCAGTTTTGACCTTTTCTTGCCCTAATTGTTTGGCTCCTCCTGACCCAGCAAAACCCTTCAAAATCAAATCAAACCTTGTGATACTATACCTAGCCTAATATCAGTTTCTAGATCTAGTCAATTTGGCTGAGATCCTTACGAAGAGAGCCCTCTCCTGGCCTAGTAGGGCTATCTACTTGGCTAAGCGTGGTTTGTGGTTGCCTTGGCATTGCCTTCCTTCAACTTGAGGTTCAATCTAGGTGCTAATATAGTGGTGACCATACTTGGGAAATGAAAGATCATAAATTAATCACCCTAGTAAGATGTTTTATTTAAATTCTTAAGCTTGTGGATGATCAGTTTTATAATTTAATCATAGGCTGAATTGGAAAGTTTTAAAGCAATATCTTAATTTTCAAAATTAGACATACTGGCTTCTCGAAAGTACACTAGATCCAATCCAGATCCGAATCCTCCAACCATTGTTAGTGATCCTCATAAAATTGGGTGAAAATCTAAGAAAATTTTAGATAAATCTAGTTTAGTTGGAGAACAATCAAGTGAGGATTTCATTCCTCGAGTTAATTCACTCCCGGGAAGGTTAGACACTTTGCAAGATATTGAGTTTGATATTAATTTTGAGCAAAGTTTATTTCATAGTAAATCTTTAAGTTGGATTGATCAGACAGTTGTTGATTCCTCTATATCTCTTCATATCCCCATTGAAGACTTGTTTTCAAACAATAAATTAGGGTCACAGCTTATTCACATTCTTGATCATTTGCATAACCTATCTTCAAACTTAAACACTTGGGTGCAAACTAAGATTCATAGGCCATCTTTCGATTTTTGAAATACTTCCATTGCATCTACTACCACTCAAACTATCTCTCATCCTCCACCTTCTTCTTCATAGGTTGTTCACACCACTCAAATTATCGTTAATCCCCCTTTGATTGTACCAAATATCCCAATCCTTGTTTTAAATCCACCACCTCACCCACCTCCAGTTATGGTTGCATGATATGCACCCCTTGTTTTTCCTCAAAATCTTGGTGCCATGCCCCCTGATTAGCAAACCAAGATACATTTCTTCGATGGCACTCAAACTATTACAGCTCAACAACACATAGACAAGATGAATTATTTATTTGACCTCCATGAAGTTGAAATTGAAGATGTGATGATGAGGCTATTTGTACAAAGTTTTGGAGGAGAAGTTTGGAAATGGTTTAGAGCCCTACCAACAACTTCTATCACTACTTTACTTGTCCTTCAAAGGTAGTTCCTAGATCGGTGGGAGGTGAAGAAGAATCCCCTTTAGATTTTGTCCGAATATGAGAACATCAAAAGAAATGTTGGAGAGAATGTGCAAGACTATTTTGTGAGATTTAATGCAGTATACAATGCTATCCCTACAAATATCAAACCACCAGACGGATTGGCTTTGCTTAAATTTCCATATGGATTTGATGCTGATATGGCATATCAGTTGCGTGAATGTGATCCTACAATTCTAGAAGACATGCAAAATAATGTTGTAAGCATAGAAGAAAACTTGTTGCCCAAGAGAGCAAGAATGAGATCAGAGAAAAGAGTGACCGTGAAAGAAGAAGCATCTACTTCAGATGTAAAAATGGATACATTGATTTGAACAATGGAAAGGATGGTTGACCGATTGTCCATCACAGATATAACTAAAACGCAAATTTGGAACCCAAGCTTTAGAGGGCAGCTACAACCCCTAATTCCAAATTAAGCAAAGAGAGAAAAAAGCACCGAAACAGCTAGCGCAACAACAACAACAGATCAGAACCCCGTTACAGTAGAATTATGTTCAAGGAGTGGAAGAAGAATAGGAGGAAGATCCGATAATTGAAACAAATCACTTCTTCACTACAGATGGTATGCCTATATTTCTAACCGAAGATGAAGAGTATGCAGAAATTTCTGACATTCTAAAGGATGAGGACTACATCTTCACAAATGATGTTTTTTTGGAGACTGAATCTGATGATTATCAACGTGGTTATATGAATGCTTTGAGAGCACAACAAAAACAATATTCTTTGAGGAGCAGAGATGTTCCAGACAGTCCTATTCAAAAGAGGAAGGATGTTCAGTCAAAGAATGATCTCTCAAACAATCAGAAAAAAGGAAAGGAGCATGTTGATCAGAATCCTAGTAAGGTAAATCAATCATCAACAAGTACAACTGCAAAAGAGAAAGATAATCAGAAAAAGGATAGTCCAATGAAGGAGCAAACAGATAAGAGGGAAATCAATTTCAAAGAGGTAGAAATAGTCACATATTTTAATCTAGAAAGTGAAATTGCTAAACTGAAAGTGTCCATTCCTTTGACCGAGCTTGTTAAAAATAGCCATTACAAACACCATGTGTCTATAATACTACAAATTGATCCTTTGTATGACGTGGTGAATGTTGAGGATGATCATCCTAAACTTATTTTTGGTCTAGCTATAGAAGGTTAGCTAGAAGATAGTGAGGTCCCTCCCTTTTATTTGAGTCTTAGACTGCATGAGTATATTCTTCATAATGCTATGCTTGATTCTGGAGCTTCTCACAATTTGATGCCCAAGGATATCATGGAAAAGTTGGGCCTAGATATCACCTGACAATATCATGATTTGTATTCATTTGATTCTGGTAGAGTTTGCTGCATTGGTCTCATAAAAGATTTAGTGGTTTCCTTAGATCAAATCCCAGCCAAGAATGTTTTGATGGATGTGGTAGTAGTTGATATACCACCTTGATTTGGTATGATGTTTTCTAGATCACGGGGAGCCAAACTCAAAGGCACTTTATAGCTTGATTTCTCTTATGCTACAATCCCTGTTTTCGGTCAATTGAGGAAGTTGTACTAGGAAAATAAGATGAAATATATGATCACTAGTAAAGAGAAGCCCATAAACCATCCAATAAATGTTGTACATATAGATTTAGAGTCTTTCGTTTTGTACATTGATAGTGGATTGAATGATGTAGATATTCAGCTCGTAGAAGTAGATGATGTATCAGAAATTTCTGAGGGTTTTAGAGGAGTTCTTAATCAAGAAAAGAAAAAAGTGGCAATTCCTTCTGAGCAACTTCCACAGGATCAGAAATTTAGTGAAGAATAGAAAAATGAAGCAACCAGCAAAGGTAAGATTGAAACAAAAGTAGAAGTCCAACATTTGGAAGACTAAGGCAACCTTTGGAGCATGGACTTTGATGGTGCTTTGGGTAAGGATGGTTCAGGTATTGGAATTTGGATTCAAAGTCTTGCTTTTCAGCCAGACAAAGTTTCAAGTAATGTTGGAGTGTGTTCCTATAAATTAGCTTTCAATTTCTCTAACAATGAAGTGGAGTATGAGGCACTGATTACAGGTCTAAAGATTTTCAAGAAGCTATGTGCGAAAAGGATTTTTGTTTATGGTGATTCAGAGCTAGTGATTAAACAAGTCAAAAGAGAATATCAAGTGAAGCATCCATGGAAGAGAGCTTATAGAAACGTAGTCCTGGATATTTTGAAGATGTTTCCAGAACACACATTGATAGTGGTGCCAAGGATTCAAAACATTATTGTTGATTCACTTGCTACAATAGTGAGCAATCTGAAAATTCCAACGGATTCTAGCAATAAATTTGAAATTCATGTCAAACATAGGCCTACTATACCTGATAATTTGAGATATCGGTAGGTTTTCTAGGATGACAAAGAAATTAATTCCTTTTTGTAGAATGAAGGGAAGTTTAAGGATGCTTTCATTGATGATATTTGTGATTATGATGAACAAGACATTGAGGTAAATCAGATGGATGTTTTACAGATGAAGGATAATGTTATTCCTAGAGGTCTTATACCTTTAGAGGAGTTGTTTGATCAAGATGATGTGGCGAGAAAATCATCCTTGGTTCCTATCGACAAAGGAGTTTAATATGTAAACATTGGGACAACAGACTAGCCCAACCTTGTTGAGTTATCAAAAAAATTGTCTCCCGAGTTAAAGGCTAATTATGCTAAGTTGCTTTCTGAAATTTCTGATGTTATTGCATGAGATTACTCATATTTGAAAGCTCCTATCAAGATGGATCAAAAACCCTTTAGTCAAAAGTTGAGGAGGATCAACCCAAAGTTGTTTCCATCCATTCAGAAAGAATTGAATAGATTGTTTAAAGCTGGTATCATTGTTCCAATTAGATTCTATGATTGGGTTTCAAATTTGGTCCTGGTGTGAAAAAAGACCGGAGAGATAAGGTTGTGCATTGATTTTCGGAACCTAAATAAAGTGTCCCTAAAAGATAATTATCCTCTTCCTAAGATGGACCACATTCTAGAAATAGTAGTTGGAGCATCACAGATGCCACTACTAGATGGCTACTCAGGTGACAATCAGATTTTTGTGCACGAAAAAGACCAAGACAAAATTTCCTTCACAACACCATGGGGGACTTTTCAGTATGCCAAGATGCCATTTGGGCTGAAGAATGCCAGGGCCAATTTTCAGCGGGCCATGGACATAGATTTCTCTAATGAGAAGGATGTTTTCTTAGTGGTTTATTTAGATGATTTGACAATATTTTCTAGTTCTGATGATGAGAATTTACACCACCTGAGGATTGTTTTCTAGAAATGCAGGGAGTTTGGGATTTCTTTAAATCCAAAGAAGAGTATTTTTTCCATGGAGGAAGGTAAGCTCCTCAGTCATATAATTTCCAAATATGGTATTCGCATTGATCCTTATAAGGTGGAGGAAATTCAACAAATAGACTTTCCATGCAAGAAAAAGGAGATCCAAGCCTTCAATGGTAAGATGAACTTCTTATGCAGATTTATACCAAATTTGGTTGAGCATTTGCATGATTTAACTAATATGTTGAAGAACGAAAACGCTGTGAAATGGACCGAGGATGCCATGAAATATTTCAACTTGGTAAATCTTGCTTTGACCGCAAACACTGTTTTGATCAATCCCGATTATACTCATGATTTTATTATATTTTCATTTGTGTTAGGTCCCTATACTACTAGTGTAACCCCTTATTGTTATTAGTACAACCCCATTATTATATTTTTGTGCCCATGTAGTCCCCATATTGTTATTATTGTGCCCCATAGAATCCCACTATTGTTATTATTGTGCCCTTACATTATTATTTTTATGTTGGCTCTGATTATATTATGACCCCTTAGTCTCCTATATATAGAAAGAAGGTCTTGTCATTTGTAGCATCCAAGAATTGTTCATTTGTGTAATGTAAAGGAGGTTTCCCCCTTGAAGAGGCTAATTTCTAAGGCGTTCATCTATCTTTTCAATCTTTTTTTGAGCTAATTTCATAACATTTGGCATCACAACAAGTTCTCCAGCTTTTAAAGGATAACGCCGCTTTGGTGCAGAATTGAATGAAACAACAAGTAGATCAACATCGTAGTGAAATTGTTTTTGATGTAGATGATTGGGTATTTTTATAGCTACATCTCAAGAAATCTATTTATGAGAATGAAATGTTGGAAATACTACATGCACTTAAGAAATGGCGACCTTACCCAATGAGAAGACACTTCAAGGTAAAAATGGATCATGATAGTCTTAAATACTTTTTAGAACAAAGATTATATTTAGAAGAACATAAAAATTGGGTCACAAATATGTTGGGTTATGACTTTGAAATCATCTACAAAAAAGGGAAGCGAAATGTTGTTGCAAATGCAAACTCAAGAAAGGATGAGGATGTGGAAGCATTGTTTTATGCTATTTCTATTATCCAACCAGATTGGATAAATGAAGCAAGGGATCAATGGAAGAAGGATGAAGAAGTGTGGCCACTCATTCAAAAGTTGCAGAAGATCCTAGTGCAAACAATATTGCCAGAAACTTGACGACGAAGGAAAAATCATATTGGAACCTGGAGCAGCCACAGAAACAAGAACCTGACAGCTACGAAATCAATCAATTTTAGAGTATCTCATCAAGTGGAAGAACTTACCTGCTGAAGATTCCACATGGTAGGACAAGAATTTTATACAGAAGCATCAAGAACTACTCAAGCATTGAGGACAACACTTTTTGAAGGGAGAGGGACATGTTAGGTTCCCTATACTACTAGTGTAACCCCTTATTGTTATTAGTACAACCCCCTTATTATATTGTTGTGACCATGTAGTCCCCATATTGTTATTATTGTGCCCTATAGAAGCCCACTATTGTTATTATTGTGCCCTTACATTATTATTGTTATGTCGACTCTGATTATATTATGATCCCTTAGATTCTTATATATAGAAAGGAGGTCTTGTCATTTGTAGCATCCAAGATTTGTTCATTTGTGTAATGTAAAGGAGGTTTCCCCCTCCAAGAGGATGCTTTCTAAGGCATTCATCTATCTTTTCTATCTTTTTGTGAGCTGGTTTCATAAAAATTTGCGTCTGAGCACACTTTTGTTGTGGTGTTGATGCAAAAGAAGGATCAGGTGGAGCAGCCCATTGCATTTTTCAGTCAAACTATCAGAGATGTTGATCTTCGCTATAAAATTATTGAGAAACAAGCTTTGGATCTTATAGAGGCATTGAAGGATTTTCAAGTTTACATTCTACATTCGCATACCATAGCATATGTTCCCAACATGGTTGTCAAAGATGTCCTCATGCAAACTAATCCATAAGGAAGAAGAGGTAAGTGGATAGCAACAATGTTAGAGTATGATCTTGAGATTAAGCCCACCAAAATAATCAAAGGTCAAGGCTTGGCAAAACTCATGGCTAAGTCGTATCTTCATGCTTTAGAAATAAATCTTATTGCAATAATGTCAGATGACGAAGATGGTGGCGCACTCATTTAGGTATCAAAGATGTTTCTCAACTCACCTCGGTATTCTGATATAGTTTATGTTCTTCAACATCTTTCTCGTCCTCCTGGAATGTCGAAAGGTAAAGGTAAATCACTAAAACTGAAGTCTGCAAACTTCTGCATTTTAGACAGTGCTCTCTATTGGAAAGATCTGGGAGGGGTTCTTCTTAATTGTTTGGTTGAAAATGAAGCTCAACAGGTAATGAATGATTTTCATAGAGGAGATTTTGGGGGTCCCTTGTTTTGGAAAGCAACAGCTAATAAAATCTTGAGAGCATGGTATTATTGGCCATCTTTATTTTCATATTTATATAAGACAATAATGACCTGCCATGAATGTCAAGTTTTTCAGGGAAAAAGGAAACTACTTCCTCTTCCTTTGAAGCCAGTTGTAGTTAATGCACCTTTCCAACAGTGGGGGCTTGATTTCATAGGGGAAATTCATCCTACATCATCATCACAACACATATGGATTTCGACAGCTACAGATTACTTCACCAAATGGATCGAAGCCATTCCGACAAGGCAAGCTACGAAAATGGTAATCATTCAGTTTTTAGAGTCCAATATCTTGTCTCATTTTGGTTGCCCTCACAAGATTATTATAGACAATGCAACAATGTTTAATTCAAACAAAATGGTTGAGTTTTGCAACAAATACAATGTCACATTGGGTCATTCCATGACACACTATCTGTAGGGCAATGGACTAGCTAATTATTCAAATAAATCCTTGGTAAACATTATTAAGAAGATGTTGCATACAAACAAAAAGAATTGGCATCGAAAGCTTGTCAATGCTTTGTGGGCCAACAGAGTGAGCAGTAAGAAATCAATAGGTGTGTCACCTTTTGAATTGGTTTATGGTATTGATACGGTGTTTCCTACATCCCTTGTAGTCTCGGTCATGAGATTATTGCAAGAAGCTAGCAATGAAGAAGATGATATTCAATGCCAGATCAATCAAATGATTCACCTTCAACAAACAAGGGAAGAGGTTTCTCAAAATAATTTCTGACTGCAAGAGAAGATAAAGAAAATTTATGACTGCAAGACAAAGGAAGGAAAATTTCAACTGAAAGATGTTGTGCTGTGATGGGATGCACGAAATGAAGAAAAGGGAAACATGGTAAGTTTGACAATATGTGGAAAGGACCTTATAAAATCTCAGCATATCGAGGACAAAATGCATTTTTATTAAAGAAAATAGATGGTCAAGAATGCTTAGGAGGACCAGTGAATGGTAGGCTCTGAAACACTATTATTTCCAATGCAACATGTTGAAGTTGTTTCACTGTTATTCTATATACCGGTTTACTTTCCTCGCAATATTTGAAGTACAATATCATTTGAGCTTGGGGCCCAAAGTGAAGGCTATAAATCTTAGATGCTTTGTGTTGTTTTTAGTTGGTTTTTGAGTCAGTCTAGAGTCAATTTTGAGTCAGTTTTTAGTTTGTATCGAGTCATTTTTCAAAAATTTTAAAATTTTTTCTGTCTTTCATTTGTTCGACCGTATTGTCCCAATCAGCTAGGCACTTGGTATATGGTGTTCTTGACACCTCGAAGGAGCTTCCATCCTGAATAAGGCCAATGTTAGTGTCAGTATATGCATACTTCCATCAGGGATCAAATATTCTCTTTGCATTTTCATTTTAGGTGTCTCATATTGAATTTTTGATCATTCCACTAGGTCATGCCAAAATCATCCACTGATGGTTGCCTTATTCTCAGAAAATCAAATTTTCCCTCATGAAATACATTTGCTGACCCATCTCCATGTTGCATTTAGTTATAGTTTTAGTTATGTTATTTTTAGAGTCAAGGAAGTCATGTTTCCATTAGGTCTTAGGGTTCATTTCCAAGGTCAAAAGCATAGATTCAGTGTAAATAAATGGCAACAAAGGTATGAGGAAGACCAATAAACAAAGAGTGATTAGTAGCAATTCATGGTTATTGTACAAAGTTCTTATTTCACTGATGTAAATTTCATCTCAAAAACATGTTTTTGAGATGAACACAGATGTAATAATTGTTCCCATAAGTTGCCCAATCATTTCTCCTTGCTGCAAGAAATGAGCCACTGAAGGAATCAGATCAATCAAAGCATCATCCATCTGAAAAGAGACAAAGAAAGAGAAGCATCAGACAAAGATTTGAAAACAAAATAAAAAGTTTCAAACAAACATTATAAAGTGGGTTTTTCTAAGAAAAAATCAAGCTCATCCTCTATATAATATTTAAAAAGCATCTTTCAAACTTCATTAGTTCTTTTGCACCCGAAGATCGCCTTGGCAAAGAGGAAATTGAGTGAAGGTTTGAATATATCAGAAGGGCACGTTTGTTGAGGACACCGTGCACTGGGTAGAGTCGCTACGCACCTATGCAGTGAAGGGCATGTTTGACCGACCGAGCCAGAGTAAATTTCAATGGTGTTGCATGCCTATGCAGTGAAGGGTGGTTTTGCTGAGGATGTTGTGCGTTTCGCCAGAGGATCTTGGCAAACCATAGGAGTTCTAAAACACCATTCCTTCATTTTCTCAAGCCATAAATGCTTCAAATACCTACATACAACAAGTAAGTGGCCTAGTATCTCTTTTTCTCCATTAATTAAGCAAATTGGCACCCTAAATTTTGAAACCCTAGCAAAGCTCTCTTATATGTTTCCAAAATCACCTATGTGATCAAAGTTACATCACTCCATAGAATTTGTCACCTTCCAATCACCTTGACTGTATTCCACTCCACCTCCTCACTGTTTCACTCACCTTGACATATATATTAGTCCCTCAAGTTTTCACCTAAAAAGCATGGCAGAAGACAATAGTTCAGAAGAAGGGGAAAGATAGCCAAGGAGGCCAACCAAGAAAGGAGGGAGAATTATTAGATTTGAACCGACTGATACTACATAACTTATGGCATCACCACTTGCAGTATCATGTTTCAAGTACATGGGTTGTTTTGAGTTATGTCAAAGGGTTGAAAGGGTGGATTTTCATCACCATTTAACCAAGTAGTTCATCCTGAATTTGAAAAACAACTAGGTCACTTTAGTTGGGGTCACATTCACTATATCTCCTGCCATCATATCGCAGGGCCACTGGAATTCCAAATGCTAGAGAGAAATGGTTCAAGCAAATAAATCTGCATCATAGTTTTTATGAGCCATATCTTAAGACAAGGTTCAAAAACGATAAGAAAAGAATTTTCCCTTTCTCTTATCTTTTGGAAAAGTATGTGCCATTAATGAAGATCATCATGAGGTATTTCGCATGTGAGGGTAGGTTTTCTATACTATACTCATATCATATCAGGATTCTGATGCACTTTACCAGAGTAAGAATGCTCAGTTTTTCATATTACCTTTTTAGAAGGATTGACAATATGACATATATTGCTAAGAAAAGGGATCCATCTCATCAAATGCATAGTATTTTCCATCATTCTCTTATCAAAATGATAGCCCTCCATCACTTAGATCAACTAGGCATTGCTTGGGAGACCTTCATAGCTAATGAAATATTCAATGAACCACCTACTCAACCAGCTCCTCGCATTCCTCCATCATCCTCCACTCATCCATTTACTTCTTCTCATTCACCACAGCTTACTTATCACTCATCCTCAACAGATCATTCTTCACTAGCCACCTCCACACCATCTACATCACCATTTCATGTAGCCATTCATTCACACAATAGAGATGATGACAGTGATGAGGAACATGATGAGCATGATGGAAGTAAGGGACATGATGTACACACTGAGCATGGTCAGAGCAATATGTTGTACCTCTGAGATAGTTGTAGGTTAGTTTCCAATGCTAGAGCATCTAAAATAATTGTTTTGGGGTTTTTAATTTTAGTTTTGGGAGACCAATGAATGAAGATAGATTTATAATTGAAATACCTAATCCTTTGGATAATATTAATATCTCATCAAAGGGCTGCTCTAAGGCTTTACAGAGTGATATAGATCAAATAGTGGTGAGAAGAAGATAGAAAATAATATGATTATCACAGTTTCCAGACTGTAAAACAGAACAATCATAAGTATGCAAACATTTTGAACTACATTCCAAAGATTCAAGGCAGTATACTTAAGCTTACAAAAGATGTTGATGATTTATTGATTAGAGTGGATTAGCTAAACATGCAGTTCATTAATCCATTCTCTTAATAGATGATCACTTCAAGAGCTCATAGGAATAAATTTAGACACAATTGTTCCTACCTAGATATCTCTATAAGTCATAAGCATATGAAGAAAAACATGATGATTCAAAATTGGAAAAACTTACAGGATAACACAAACTGTGTGAAACCAAATTCAGAATCCTCTGCTTTGTATTAAGCTTCCAGTGTCTACAAAATCTTCCTTCAAAGGTGCAACCAGGTTCAAAGTAGAATGAATAGTCATAACATAAACAAGCAATGAATAATGAACCTTGAACATTCAAGCAATAATAACTCGAGAAGAGAGTTATCTATACAATAATGAAACTAAGGAAATATCCTAAAAATTTATTAGGATTTATTCTAGGAAAGGAAAGATCTTCATACAAGAAGATAGGGGCAGCTATTGAAATGCTTCCTGTTGTCCCTTTTATTCAGGTTGAGCTAGTTTTGTTTGTTTGATATTTTGCCCTTTAAGTCGCCTGATTGTTTGTATCCTTCACACCAATTGATTCCTTCATTTGATCTTTCATCTGATACTCTTTAAACTCTGTAAATATCCTTTTAACCCTACTAAGTAACCTTTACTGTACATTTTGGTTTTTTTATTGTGTTTTTCAATAGTAAAATCTTCATATTTGTCTTCAAACTGTATGCAGGCTTTTTCTTTGTAAGCCTGGAAACATGGGTTTTTACCTGCAAAACATAGAAATGGTTAAGAAAAACATAGGTGACAAAGGAGGACATCAATGGCTTTATTAAGTTTGAAAGGATAGTGGAAGGAGTCAAGAGGGTATTAGAAGGTAAATCCATGGCTTAATTAGTCGAAAAGACTTATGGAGGGTTTACTGTGAAAACAGGCGAAACAAAGGCAAAATGGTGATTTTTGCGTACTGAAAAGCGGATTTCTTTTTGAAATATGGGGCAAAGTGAACAGTGGTCACAAGAGATGGTTTGGTTTTCATCGCACCACTTTATGAGGCATGGGTGGTTTTGGGGAGGGGTCACCTGATGCAATTTGAGCATGACACGTAGCAAAGGGAGGTCAATGGAATACCGCTTTTCAGGCGGGTAATGCTCGGTCATAGAGCCAACTCAAAAACACTAAGGCTCAATAGATTTGAATGGATTTGATCGAATGATGGTGGAGTAAAAGAGTAGCGTGGTCAGTTCCAATGACTAATTATCGTGGAAATGGCTTTATTTATGGGTTAAAACTGAGATTAGTGGGGTTCTTTGTTTCAATCATAAAAACGATTTAACAAAGAAATCCTTTGCAAAACATGGTATCGCAAACTTGAAAAAATATGAACTCGGGCGGATAAATGCCATTGAGTCTGGCTTCATCACATATTGCAATCGAATTTTAGCAAAGGAAGGCCCATCGTAAAGGAATGCGATAGGGGCCAAACACGATATGAAAATAAAACATGGATAATATTGTGTCAGTTCTGGGCTCCCATCGCATATCAGAGATCGCAATGGCAGAGGGTTATTGCTTTAGCCGGGACTTACGATAGAGGCATATGTGAAATGGGTATGAATTATGATATATATCTACTTCAGGTCTAGGTTCATTGCGCATCACATATAGCAATGGTAGAGGGTTATTGTTTTAGTGGGACTTGTGATGAGGGGCGTATGCGATATGGAAATGGATTATGATATATATTGCGTCGGGTCTAGACCCATCCCAATCACATATCGCAATGCGGAGAGAGTGCATGCATGTTGTAAAGGCTTGCGATCCACCAATGCGATGTTTGATTAAATACATAGTTTGATTATAAAACTTATGGTCTTAGGGTATTTTATTAAAGGGAATTAATATATACAGGAAAGGGAAATTTTAGGGGTTTAATACTAAAAGTTAGTGTTAATATGAAACATGAGAGGAAAGGGGAAAAAGACTAAGTATAATGCTTTTTAATAAGTTATTTTCTTTCACATATATATATATCAATACTTAGGCTTAAACAAATTTTTGTGGGTTTTTGGGTAAAAGGGGATTTAGCATGGGTTTTCACTTTTCCTAGGAAAAAGGATTTTAACCTTAGGAAAAGGGGTTTTATGGAAAAGGAATGAATATGAACTGTATGAAGGTGGGAAGGGGAAATTAGTAAATATATGGACGAATAAGGATGAGGGAAGTTAATTAATTTATCTTGTATACCTTCATTTTCTTTGTGTAATTGTGAAATGGACATAGAAACATATGGTAAAACATGATAAATGTACATTTTGTCCAATCAATCATCAAACTTCTGCAACCTTTGTTCTACTTACCCTTTTCTTATCCTATCATTTTTTCTTCACTTAATGGGTGCATTTAAGCTAGCAAATCCTTTTCCTTTCTTTTTATTTTACAAAAGCAAACTATCTAATTCTAACCTTATAACATCCAAGGGCTTAGATTAAACTGATGAACACCTTATCATTCTCTACCTAACTACTAATCTGCCAAGATTAAATAGTTTGGCCAGATCTTTATTCTCTAGCTATAACATAAAATTTAAAGCATGAAGCAGTGAAGATTAAACTATTTGACTGTAATGGGTTGTGGCATTTATGAAAAGCTGCACACAACCATTATTTTGCAGAAAAATAGTAGTGGCATTTGGACTTGCTCACTTTCAGAGTTTATTTGTTTTCTTTTCTTTCTAACCTAACATTTTTTCTTTTTTCCTTGATTTTTTTAGGGCATCTAACCTAAAATTTTCTTTGATATGGACATCATCATCAACATATTCTTTCAAAAACATTTTATTCACTATTGTTATGTCCATATCCTAACTTAACATTTTTTCAAATATTCTATCTTATCAAAACCAAAAAATGCTACATCATTGGCTCCATTTGGGGACTGCTTTCTCCAGTAGAATGTAGAGAACCTATAGATCCATGTGCCTTCTCCTCGAGCTATGGAGTCCTTGTTGTAAGAAAAATCACACTGACATCTTGAAAAGTAAAAGAAAACCGAAGTATTTACAATGTAAACTATTTCAACTTCTTAGTACTGAATGTAATGTTTGAGAAACCTTCCATTTACAAGATAAGTGGAATATAGCCCCTCAAGATTCTGTAGCACAAAAGTGTTGTTACCCTTCACTTCAACAATTTCTAAAGGTCCAAACCATAGATTGCCAAATTTACCATGCTTTCATTTCTCTTCTCTCTTGGCATCCCATCTTAGAACTAGATAACCTTCCTTAAAGTCCCTTTCCCTGGCTCTTCTATCAAACAAGACCTTCATCTTATTCTGATATTGCTTCAATTTGTGTTGAACTTCATCTCTATTTTCATTAAGTTCAATAATCTGATTTATTCTTCTTGAAAAATCATCAGGTTCATCTGTTGAATATTGTAAGAATTTTAAATAGGGAAGGCCAAATTGGTAGGGAAGATTGCATCTTTCCCGTAGACTAATTGAAATGGAGATTTTCCAGTTGATCTCTTTGGAGTAATTCTGTTTTCCCATACTGCATAAATAAAATGTGAATCCCAAATCTTTTTATGACCAGCTAGAGTCTTTTTTATTACCTTTCCCAGACTTTTGTTTGATGAATCTGCAAGGCCATTACCTTGAGGGTATTATGGAGTTGAATGATGTAACAAAATCTGCTATTTCTGGGAAAAGTCAATCAATTTAACACTAGAAAAACCTGCTCCATTATCAGTGACAATTTGATTTGGGCAACCAAATCTAGATAAGATATTCTCCTCAATAAACTTAATTACTACTGCATCAATATCATTTATGACTGGAATTGCTTCCACCCATTTAGTAAAGTAATCTGTTGCAGTGAGGATTCATATACGTTGATTACTTGAAGTGGGGTGAATCTCTCCAACAAAATCTAATCCCCATTGAGAAAAACGTGCTGAAACTATTGATGGAACAAGTGGAAGAGTTGCTAATTTTTGTTTACCAACAAACATTTGACAAGGAACACAACCTCTGACCTTTGCCTCTACTTGTAAGAACAATGTGGGCCAATAAAATCGTCCCCTTAGAATCTTTTATGTTGTTTCTCTCCAAGCATAATGTCCCCCACAAAATCCTGTATGAAACTGATCAATGATTCCTTCAGTTTCCGATTCTGTTAAACATAATAAAAAATATTCAGTGGATATTTCCAGTATAAATTTGCATTTATAATGTAGTACTTGATTGATTGTAACTTGAGGTTTTTACACTGGGTTTTGGAGAATGATGTTGGACACTCAAAATGGATCAAGAAATTTACAATATCTTGATACCAGTTTGACAACAAGAATTTTTCATCAATGTGTATAGGACTGATTTGCTCTAAAGGAAAAGGTTCTTTTCTTTAGGAGGATGGGAAGGTTCTTGTGGATTCTCCCCTTCTGCAAGGACAGAAGGTTCTTGTGTATTCTTCCCTTGTATTTCTACAACATAATTGATTCCAAGTACTTTGCAGTTGGATTTAGCTAGAAGCATGGTTAATCCTTGACCTTTTACTAGCTTGGTTGTCTTGATAGTTATATCAAACTCCAGAATTTGAGTGATCCATCTACCTCTTTTCCCATTAGTGTTTGGTTGGGTTAGGACAATTTTTACAGCACTATTAGGGATATAAGCAGTAATAGGTGAATGTAAGAGATACATTCTGAATGATTTGAGGTCTTGAATAAGGGCATAGGATTGCTTCTTAATGATGTCATACTTAAGCTCAACATCTGTCATAACCTTGCTGAAAAAGGCTATGGGTTGGTCATGGGAATCTTCATTTTTCTGCAATAGAACAACAACAAGGATTGTTTCAGAGGCAAAAGAGAAAATACTAAATGGCTTGGTATAATCAGGGCTGGCTAAGGTGGGAGTTTCAGAGATAGCCCTTTTTATTTATTCAAATGCATGCCTAGAAGAGGGAGTCCATTTGACTTCATGATTATTTTGGAGCATGTCAGTTATATCTTTCACAATCTCTGCATAATTTGGAATGAATCTCCTTAGAAAATTAAAATTGCCTAGAAAATCTTGAATCTCCTTATTGTTTCTAGGTAAGGTCAATGTTTCAATGGCAGATACTCATTTGGGGTCAATTACCACTCCCTCCTTTGAAATTATATGGTCCAGTAGTTTTCCTTCTTTGATAGCAAACAAGGACTTCTTAGGGTTCAATGATATTCCAAATTTTCTAAACCTATCGAAAACCTTCATTAAGTGCTTTAGATGTTTCTGATCAGATTTAGAAAAAACAATTATGTCATCAATATAAATAACCACAAATTTATTTACCTGAACCATAAAAGCTATGTCCATAGCTCTCTGAAATGTTGCTCCAGCATTGGTTAAGCCAAATGGCATCCTAGTGTACATGAATGTACCCCAGGGTGTAGTAAATGTTGTCTTCTCTTTGTCTCTTGTATCAACATTCGCCTGATTGTAACCTGAAAAACCATCAAGTATAAAAAGTCTTTGTGCTCCTGAAACCATTTGAAGTAAGTGATCCATTTTGGGCAAAGGATAATTATGTTTTAATGATGCCTTGTTCAAATTTCTAAAATCCACACAAAGTCTTATTTCTCCATTTTTCTTTCGAATAGGAACTAGATTTGCAACCCAATTAGAATATCTAAGAGGCAGGATGATCTGAGCATCTAGCATTTTCTTAATTTCCCTTTCTATAGTTGGTAGAAGGGCTGGGTTTATCCTTTTAAGTTTCTGTTGATAAGGTTTTGCTTCTAGCTTCAAAGGAATCCTATGTTGTATTAATGAAGTATCATAGGTCTTTAGATCAACATAAGTCCAAGCAAAAACATCCTTATAATTTTGCAGTAACTTACGATATTGAGGTTTGATCTCAGGGTCTAGAGATGCACATATTTTGATGTTTTTGATATCTTCATCAGTTCCAATGTTAATCTCTTCTATGTCATCTTCTGAAGAACTGGACTGAGGGTTTTGGAATACATCATTTTGATCAAATAATTTTTCTAAAGGAATGAGTCATTTTGGAAGAAAATTATTATATAATTGAATAATGTCATGATTAGTAATTTGGGTTTCAAAATTGGAAGTATCATTTCCATCTGTATTTTTATTTATTTTAGTTCTATATTCATCAATTTGTAGAAATGAAAAATCATCTATTACCTGCAGAAATGATTTCAAATGTTCATCATCTTTTAATATTTGCCAATGTTTCAGATTATCTAGGATAGATGGCCTATATTTGACTTGTATCTGATAGAGTATATCAGTATGACTAGGAATTTTAAAAGAGCTAGCAAAGACAACTAAGGCATCTTCATGAATATTTTGATCTCTGGGAATATGAGTCAAATTAAAAGCATCAAAGAAGTTTTCAACTAAATCCCATACTTCATTTCAGTAGGACCTAAGTCTAGGGTGCTTGGTCTCGCAAATTTTTTTTACTTGCTTAACAATAAGTTCAGAATCAGTAAACACACTTAAGTTTTGGACTTTTAAGTTTTTGGCTAATTGCAATCCTAAAGGAAAGCTTCATATTTAGCCACATTATTTGTAACTTCGATGTCTAATTTACATGATTGGGTTATATTTTATTTTTCAGGTGAAATTAAAACTACTCCATCTCCTGCCCCATATTTAGTGCAAGAGCCATCAAAGAACAGTTTCCAAATATCAGTTTGGTTTGGTTCAGGACTTTCAACTACTTCTTCAATTTTGACTTGAGTTTTCTGTTGGTTTGAAGTGAGTTGAAAACAACCAAAGTATTGATCTCTTTCATAAATTGGATGGTTCCTTTGCTGGCCAGTCTTACAAACAGTATGTACAAATCTTACCTCTCTATATAATCTTAATTTATCTCCTCCATAAACAAGAATATTAGCATATGACATGTCTAGCTATAGAGTTCCCCCTAATCTAGCACAACAAGACCTAGAAAGGAGCATTCCAAACTTGGGAGGGATATCTGTGACAACAATATCAAGTACTACACTTTTCACTGGAATTTGGGAAAGGGTAACCACTAGATCCTTGATCAATCCTCAATAGGGCACCCTTTTAGAATCAAAGGTGTATAGGTCATGGTAGGATTTAGTTATGTTGAGTTTCAAATGGTCCATGATAGATTTTGGCATAAGGTTGTGTGATGCTCCTAAATCAAGCATACAATTATACAACATGGAATCATTTGTTTTAAGAGTTACATAGAAAGGAGGCACTATCTCATCTGTCATGTTTGAACTATGGAAAAAAACTACTGCTGGTTTTTCATCTTACAGACTTATGACATCACCTTCAGCATCAACTAAGGTATTTTGTATACATTTTGTGACTTGTTTTTTGTAACCAGGGTTTCTAGAAAGTTCTGACAGTGGAATTGGGATCTTAACCCTCTCTAATTCTTTTTCAACATTAAATGTAGTGAAAATGTTTTTACCAGTTTGGGTAGTATCAATTGACTAATCTAAGGGCTGAATAAGAGTTGTTTGAGCTTCAACAGTTTTGGTACGTGGTTCACTTACTGGAGTTTCCTTTGGAGGTCTCCCAAGACCAGGCCTAGCCCTAAGATCATACCTCTTGTTTAATTCTGCAATTAAAAATTTAGAGAAAGCATGATATTTAGAGACCTATGAAGCTTCCTGATCTTCTTGAACCTGATTTTGTTGTGAGAGAGGAATGATGGTTCTTTTATTGGAAGAAGAATCCATACTATTAATATCTTTAGTAATTGTCATAGTATTATCATCAGGTTGTTGGTCATCTATCAGTAGAGGAGTAGGAACCTGTTGATCATTGCTAGGTCTCTGAAGAATTTGTAGTGGTGGATTTCTTTTATACTGACCTTGATTTTGGTTTTGGGGTCTAGTAACTGTTTGTTGTATTGTCCTAGGTTGGGTCTCAATCTTTGAAATCCTATTAGATAGGTTTCTAAGAAGAGATGTTATTTTCATCTACTTTTGAGTCTTCTAATTTAGTCTTAGAGGAACTAGAGGCTCCTTGAACAGATTTGAGTTTTCTTTGGGCCTTTTCTTCCTTAAGTTTTAAAGAAGTTGAGGCCGCCATATTTGCTTCTACTTCTATAGTTTTTGTTTTCATATCTTCAAGAGTTCTTGAAGTTCTCTCTCGTAGCATAACAACAAAGTCATCATCAAAATGTTTAGAAAATATAGACTTAGCTACTGCTACAGAGGGCTTACAATCAGCAGGAATTTTGAGATAGAGTTTATTGAATCTTTTGATAAAATCTAATACTGGTTCACCGAAGTTCCTTTTAAGCTCTTCAAATTCTGTGAGGAAATAAAGAGGATCCTTTTTCATGCCCTAGTGATTTTTAAATATGGTTGTAAGCTCTTCCTAATTTCTAATGGAAGCTGCTAGTAACTGGCTAAACCAAATCCTCACATTTCCTTCAAGTGACTGCACAAACAATCTCATATAAACGTTTTCTTGTTCAACATTCATGTTGTCTGCAAAGTCTAGGAAATCTTGAAGATGGTCCTCAGCTGAGGGACCAGTTTCTCCATTGTACTTGGGAAGGTATTTTAAGTATCCAGCTGGGAATGCATCAAGGTTATTAGGTAAGACTAAGACAACATATCTAGCCTGTAGAATAGGTCGTAAAGCCATGATAGCGGGTGGTGTATGAGGTGCTTGAGGTATATGAGTTTGTCCAGATGGAGTATGAGGTGTTTGTGTGGATGTAGAGGATGAAGAAGAAGTAGAGGAAGAAGATGGTGACTCAGGGTTTGATGAACTAGTTGGAGGTTAAGGAGGAGGAGATCTCCTGAAAGAATTCAAAGGAGTCTTAAGAACTAGCTTTGGGACCTATAAATGAATACCTTCTTTTGTTTCAAAGAGAGGATTGGCATATATAGAGAAGGTCTCCTCAGATTACTTAGAAGAAGAAGCTTTACGTCGGTCAAAAATGGAAGGAAATGGGTAGGTAGTAGGGGATATGAAATCTGTGGGTTTATATTCTGGTAGATTAACACCCAAATCAGACTCAGTTTTAGGTGATCCTGGTGGTAGTGTGGGTATTGGATGATATTCTAATGAATGAATAAGGTAGGCTGACTTAAAATCAACTCCTCTATTTAGAAGTTCAGCGACCCTAGGTGATAAATGGGAATAATTAGGATCAGATGGGATATTACTATAGGGATCAAATGATTCTAATTCTTAAGACTGTAGGACTAAAGAAGAAGATGAAGATGGTTGGTGTCCCCTTTTAGAATTGACTTTTCTCAAAAGCCTTTCAGGATCTGACAGAGGACTAACTATGTCAGCTTCTGAACAAGATTTGGTATGTTTCAAAGGTGCTAGCTTGGGAGTGTGGAGTCGCCTAGGTGAATGATTTTGACCTTTCTAAACCTTTAATCACCTTCAAAGGAAAAGAATGAATGAATATCATTGTCCCAAGGGAAACTTAAGAGAAATTCGAATCCCCGACAGCGGCACCAGTCTAATGTTGTACCTCTAAGATAGTAGTAAGTCATTTACCAATGCCAGAGTATCTAAAATAATTGTTTTTGGGTTTTTGTTTTAGTTTTGGAAGACCAATGAATGAAGACATATTTAGAATTGGATTAATTAATCCTTTGGGTTATATTAATATCCCAGCAAAGGGCTGCTATAAAACTTTACACAGTGATATAGATCAAGTTAGTGGTGAGAAGAAGATAGAAAATAATATGATTATCACAAATTCCAGACTGTAAAACAGAACAATCATAAGTAGGAAAACCTTCTGACCTACGTTCGAAAGATTCAAGGTAGTATACTTAAGCTTACACAAGATGCTGATAATTTATTGATTAGAGGGGATTAGCTAAACAAATAGTTCATTAATCCATTCTCTTTATAGATGATCACTTCAGAAGCTTATAGGAATAAATTGAGACACAATTATTCCTACCTAGATATCTCTATAAGTCATAAGCATATGAAGAAAAACATAATGATTGATAACTGGAAAAACTTACAGGATAACACAAACTGTGTAAAACCAAATTTAGAATCCTCTGCTTTGTATTAAGGTTCCAGAAAAATTGAGTACATCAAGTGTCTCGAAAAGCTTCCTTCAAAGGTGGCTTCCAGGTTCAAAGTAGAATTAACAGTCAAGACTTAACAAGCAATGAACAATGAATATTGAACTTCAAGCCCATGACAACTCGAGAAGAGAGTTATCTATACAATAATGAAACTAAAAAATATCCTAAAACTGATTGATATTTATTCTAGGAAAGGAAATATCTTCATGCAAGAAGATAGGGGAAGTTATTGAACTTCTTCTTATTGTCCCTTTTATTCATGTTACACTAGCTTTGTTGGTTGATATTTTGCCCTTTAAGCTGCTAAATCGTTTGTATCCTTCACGCTGGTTGGTTTCTTCATTTGATCTTTCATCTAATACTCTTTAAACTCTGTAAATATCCTTTGACCCTGCTTAGTAGCCTTTACTGTGTCTTTTTACCTTTATTGTGCATTTCAGGTTTTTATTGTGTTTTTCAACAGTAAATCCTTTAAATTCTATGTCACATGGTAAAGTAATTTGATATGATCTTCATATTTATCTTCCAACTATACGCGGGCTTTTTTCTTTGTAAGCCTAGAACATGAGTCTTTACCTGCAAAACACAGAAACTGTTAAGAAAAACAAGGTGACAGAGAAGGTCATCAATGGCTTTATTGAGCTCAAAAGGATATTGGAAGGAGTCCAGAGTGTATTCGAAAGGTAAAAAAATGGCTTTATTGGTCGCAGAGGCTTATGGAGGGTTTACCGTGAAAACAAGCGAAACAAAGAAAAAATAGTGATTTTGTCGTTTAAACGGAAAAACAGCTTCCTTTTTGAAATATGGTGCAAAGTGAACAGTGGCTATTTTGTCGTTATGCAGGAGGTAGTTTTGGTTTTCATCGCACCGCTTATAAGGTGTGGGTGGTTTTGGGAGGGGTCACCAGATATGGTTTAAAGCCTGACACATAGCAAGGGAGGACATTGGAATACCACTTTTCGAGTGGGCAATGCCCATACAGAGAGCCAACCTGAAATCGCTTAGGGCTGTTGGATTTGAATGCATTAGATCAGACGGTGGTGGAGCGAAGGAGCAGTATGGAGGGGCCCAAATGATTAAATATGGCGGTATGGGCTTTATTATGGCTTAAAACTGAGATTAGCGGTTAAATGGAGGTTTAGGCAGACTCTTCGTTTAAATAATAAAAAATGATTTAAAAAGGAAATCCTTTGCAAAACACGGTATGGCAGAATTGAAAAAATATGAATTCAGGCGGATAGTGATATCAGGTCTGGGATAATTGCATATCACAATTGCAATTTAGCAAAGCAAAGGCCCATCACAAAGGAATGTGATAGGGGCCAGACGCAACATGGAAATAAATCATGTATGATATGTGATCGGGTCTGAGTCCCCATCGCAGATCGGAGATCGCAATGGCGGAGGGTAATGCTTTAGCCGAGACTTGCAATGGAGGTGGATGCGATACGTCAATAGATTATGATATATATAGCGTCAAGTCCGGGTCCATCATGTATCGCATATCGCAATCGGAGGAGAGTGCATTCATATGAAAGGCTTGCGATACGATATTTTATGAAATACATAGTTTTATTATAAAACATAATGTTTCGGGTTATTTAATAAAGGGAATTAATAATATATGGGAAAAGGACCTTTTAGGGGTTTAATACTATAGTTAGTGTTAATATGAAAATATGAGCAGAAAGGGGAAATATATGAAATATGAGCGGAAAGGGGAAATACACTAAGTATTATGCTTTTCACGGGTTATTCGCTTTTCGCATATATACATCAATACTTAGGCTAAACAACTTTTGTGGGTTTTTTTGGGTAAAAGGGGATTTAACATGGGTTTTTCACTTTTCCTAGACAAAAAGGGTTTTGACCTTAGGAAAAGGAGTTTTTATGGAAAATGAATGAATATGAAGGTATGAAGGTAGGAAGGGGAAATTAGTAAATATAGGGATGAAAGGGGATGAATGGGAAGTTAATTAATTGATCTTGTAGACCTTCATTTGCTTTGTGTAATTGAATCATAGACATAAAAACATGATAAATGTACATTTTGTCCAATCAATAATCAAACTTCTGCAACCTTTCTTCTACTTACCCTTTGCTTATCCTATCATTTTTTCTTCACTTAATGGGTGCATTTAAGCTAGCAAACCCTTTTCCTTTCTTTTTATTTTACAAAAGCAAACTATCTAATTCTAACCTTATAACCTCCAAGGGCTCAGATTAAACTGATGAGCACCTTATTATTCTCTATCTAACTATTGATCTGCCAAGATTAAACTGTTTGGCCAGATCTTTATTCTCTAACTATAACATCAAATTTAAAGCATGAAACAGTCAAGATTAAACTATTTGACTGCCATGGGTTGTGGCATTTATGACAAATTGCACACAACCATTATTTTGCAGAAACAATAGTAGTGGCATTTAGACTTGCTCACTTTCAAAGTTTATTTGTTTTCTTTTCTTTCTAACCTAACATTTTCTTTTTGCCTTGATTTTTTAAGGCATCTAACCTAACATTTTCTTTGATATGGACATCATCATCAAGATATTTTCAAAAAAAACATTTTATTCACTATTGTTATGTCCATATCCTAACTTAACATTTTTTTTAACTATTATATCTTATCAAAACCAAAAAATGCTACAACAAGTCTCAGCATCCTTCCCAGAACATTGTTCTGTTTGCGCTCCTACAGTTTCCATTTCCACTTTCAATTTCCTGGTTCTGGTTGTCTCTTTTAACCAATGTTTTAACTGCCTGATTACTTGCTTTTGTTTTTTGTACTTTCTTAGCATCTTTCTAAGCCTATTTCTATAGGACTTCTTTACTCTAGGGCCTCCATTTGATGGTGGGTTAGTTGCGTTATCCTATGGTTCCTGTACAGGCTGTACTATGTCAGCATCAAGGATGTTTCCAATTGCATATGCGTCTCCTGGTGGAGTTTCTCCTTCTAACTCGTCATTATTATGCATTTCTTTTTCAAGAGATCCCAATGCAATGGTATCTCCTGAACAATTTTCTTTCTTCGGGTCTTCTCCTGGGTAGGCCTCATCCTCAAGGGACTTCGAAAACAGAGTATCACCTTGTTAATTAGCATCTCCCAGGTTTTCATCTTCAGGGTTTCCTTCTGTTGGGGGGTCCACTGGACCGGTGCCTACTATCTGAGTTTCTTCTTTGTTGGCTTCTCCTTCATGTACCTCAGCTTCAAGGGATGTTTCTATATAAGGAATTGACTCCCTTTATTCTTCCATGGCATCAGTAAATGGCTAGGTTTGCTCACGACCAGGCCTGTCAGTAGGGACCGACCGGTTAGGGCTGCAATTCTGTTTTTCAATGCTCCTTGGTTGTTCTCTACCTTTGGCAAACATTCCCATGTTTTCTAATACCCTGGCCACTTCCTCCTCATAATCTTGCAAAGGGGGGTCTTGCGGACTAGGAGGAGGTGTGCAGGATGGTCCAGCTTCCTCTACTTGGATTGGGATGCACCGTTAGGCTTTCACTCGCACATAGTGCCTATGCTTTGATGGTTCTAAGGGTGCAGAGGAATCCTTTCTCTTTAGTCTTCTTTTAGGACCTGGGGTTTTTGGCCCTTGCTGCTCTGTTTCCGCATTTTTCGTGGGTGGAGCCAAGGTATGATTTATGATACTGTCCCATGTTAATTGCTACTAGGCCAATCTATTTGTGATAATTAATTTAATTAACCCATTACAGCTGACTACACTATGTGGGTCTTTAGATGCCCTTACCTATCAGGCGACATCATGTAACAGGGAATTCAGATAAAATGGTAAATTAACTGAAATTCTTTGTTTTAAAATGGCTATAAGTTTTAGTTGTCGGGGATTTCCCACATCGTGTCGACTGTCGCAGGTAATGTATCTTTGGACGATGACTTCCAGTTCTTGCCATGGTTACTGTAACGCCGAAGGATGAATTCCTTTCCCTGTTCGTACCAGTCGCTCGCCATGGTCCTAGAATACTTCAATTGTGTTGTATAAAGGACGTGTTTATCTATCCATTTCGCACCCTCTACCAGAAGTCAAGTGACTTCGGCTAGGACTTCTTCAGAAACCATCATGCTTATACCTTTTACCACTATGCTACCAATCTGCAGATTTTGTAGAAATTCCTATGTTAGCTCCTCATGAAATCCCTGCAATATGTTTAAATACTGCAGCCAGCCAGCACATTCGAGGATTTCATGAGCTTGATCCGATACCATCAGCACTAGAGGTTCACTCCGGATATCTCTTCTGCCCATGGCTGCTGCACCTGAGGCTGGTTCACGTATATGCAATTGTGTTTTACCTATGTAATTCAGGACAACAACAATGTATGTTACAACAATTAACAAGGAAACGACGTTGTTTGGACAATTATTATCATTTTTAGTTAAGTCATTCATCCTATCAGCCATACTTAACGCAGGATCGTAAGTTTGCATGCCCACCATAATGGTTTTCATTCTTCATCCAATCAGAAATTCCTGCTAATTATTACACATTCATACTCATCATGCGGTTCGTACTCCAGAGGTAATCCGAATGATTGTCACAAAGTTATCCATAACTGTGACACGTGTCGTGCATACACAGACCATCCCCCCTCTGACGAGAAAAGGGCATCCACATCCTTTCAGCACATGAAAAGCAAGAAAATACATTGATGCGAAATAAATGACGGCAACCAATCTAAAAAACACAGCACGCAAATCAGTAAGGCAATTAAGCAATATTCGTTGTCGGACGTGAATTTGCCAAATCAAAAATCAGCAATTTTTAATTCATTATGTCAAAGATCTTCACCGTGAGCGGCATTAATCACATCAGCAAGTCGGCGGTATGTGTTTAATGATAGTCATTTAATGATTGAACATATGGAATATAATGAATATAGATTAAAGTCACCATGCTATTCGGCTTGTAAAAGTGTTGATCAAATGGAAATTATCTTTAGAAACAAATCCATAGGTGATAAGAGCTAAATGACATATGGCAATATAAGGTGTACTCCAATACCACAAGCAGAGCCACTGCTACCAGTAGGTGTTCATAGCCTCAACAAGGTTGCTTTTTAACCCCCGCAAATGAGCCAGAGTCCTTCTTACAATTAATTCTTCTTTTCTTTGTCATAAAGAGACCACTATGCTAGCATGGTGACCAGATAACCATAGTGCCACTTACCAGGGTGTAACAAACTAATCAGGTTGGCTCGTGATGAGACCCCCTGTTCTTCTGACATATTCAATTATCAAGAAGGTCATTACCTTGGTTTGGTAGCCAAATTGGAATGTCACCGGTTACATCCTTATGATCATGGTAGGTTGGCTTGTAATGAGACCCCCTATCCTCTTTAGACAATGTTTTAAGCATTTTCATATTTTGTTTTTCTTTTGCAATTCTTATTGTAAAAAAAAGGAGGCTCATTTTCTCCTTAAGAGTCAGGGATAGTGTAAGAAGTAAAAAGATGCCAATGAAAGTGTTATAAACTTATCCCCTTATCATTATATCAATGAGCTTTATCCATTTGGGAGTATAAACATAAGCCAGCATGAATTAAGAATAATGGATCATTTCATGATGTGTCCAAAAGAAAAGATGTTTAGGCAGTCATTCTAAAGATACACCGTATTAGCTTATGAATAAAGATAACCATCAAAAGGATTTAGAAGCCATAATGATATTATTATTACTATTTTTCCTTAGAAGAGGCACAAATCGATTCAATTGGTTCTTATTTGCAATACAAAAGAAGAAGAGAGAATGGCATAATGATCAAAAAATGAGGAAAATTCACAATTTATCTTCTTAAAAAGGTGTTGTTCAAGCAATTGAACGACAATCGTTCAATCGATTGAACGACAATCATTCAATCGTTTGAACAGTGAAATCAAGATAGAAAATGAAAAGTGGTGTTCAATCGATTAAACAACAATCATTCAATCATTTGCATAACAAAATCAATCAAAAACAAAAAGTGTTTTTCAATCAATTGAACAGCAGCCGTTCAATTGTCCGAACAGCGAAATCAAAATAAAAACTAAATGTGTTGTTCAATAAATTGAACGACATTCGTTCAATTGTTTGAACAGTGGAAACAAATGAAAAATAATTGTGTTGTTCAATGAATTGAACAGCAGTCGTTCAATAGTTTGAACAGTGAAAACAAAATGAAAACAAATTGTGTTGTTCAACAATTGAACGACAAATGTTCAATAGTTTGAACAACGAAAATAAAATGAAAACAAATCATGTTTTCAATCAATTGAACGGTAGTCTTTCAATTGTTTGAACAAAAAAAAACAAAAAAAGGAATATGTGTTGTTCAATCAATTGAACGGAAGACGTTCAATTGTTTGAACAACGAAAAACAAAAAAAGGGAAAATGTGTTGTTCAATCAATTGAATGGCAACGTTCAATTGTTTGAACAATGAAAAACAAACAAAAAAAAAGGAAAATGTGATGTTCAATCAATTGAAAGGAAAACGTTCAATTGTTTGAACAATGAAAACAAAATAAAGAAAATGTGTTGTTCAATCAATTGAACGACAGACGTTCAATTGTTTGAACAATAACACACAAAAAGAGGAAAATGTGGTGTTTAATCAATTGAACGGTAAACGTTCAACTGTTTGAACAACAAAAACAAAAAGAAAATGTGTTGTTCAATCAATTGAACAGCAAACATTCAATTGTTTGAACAGTGAAAAAAAAACAAAAAGAGGCAAATAAACTTCCAAACTTTGTGAAACTTCATAAAAAAATTCATATTTACATGGTAATGCCTAAAAAGGTATGTACATTATTTACAATTTCTCAAGCAATTTCAATTTTTTGAAGTAAAATATTTTTGGTTCTCATTCCCTACAGTTAGAATTTGCATGGAGGGGTCCTTGTGTACCTACTCGCAGAAAGACTCCTTGGTAAGTGGATGATGATAAAGGTGCACTCCATTCCCGTTACCCTTAAAAGAATGGTCAGATCCATCAATGGTAGTCAAGGTAAGAGTACCAATATTATGCACTTCTTGAATCTCGTAAGGGCCGAGCCATCTTGTTTACAACTTCCCCGGGAAGTCCTGGAATCTAGCATCGTACAGAAGTGCCCAATCCCCTCTTTGAAACGTTTTCTTCTTGATAAGGCTGTCATGCCATTTTGCCCTTTGCTGCTGAATTATTGCAGTTCGTTGCAAAGAAAGTAGTCAAGCCTCATCTAGTTCATTTATCTGCTGAAGACTCTTGGTTTGGGCTTCTTTTAAATCCAGCCCCACTTCCTAGGCCGTTCATAGAGTCTTCATTTCAAATTTGATTGGAAAAATTGGTTCCTTACCGAACACAAGCTGGTATGGAGAGTATCCACTAGTATTCCTCCAAGTTGTACGATAGGCTCACAAGGCCTCCGACAATATAGCAGCCCAATCTCACCGGTGTGTTGAGACTATCTTGGTCAGAATCACTTCTATAACCTTATTGATGCTTTCGACTTGCCCGTTCACCTGCGGGTGATATTGAGAAGTGATCCTGTGCGTAATATGATAGTTTCTGAGAGTGGCAGTAATCTTATGCCCTGTGAATTGTTTTCCCCCATCTGTGATCACTTCTCATGGTAATCCATACTACACAAATAGAACAAAAAGGAAGTTAATCACTGCTTCCTCTGTGGCTCTTGGTAAATCTACTGTTTCCACCCATTTTGTTACATAATCCGTAGCTACCAATATGTAGGCCTTCTGATTGGATGGCAGATGGAATGGACCCACGAAGTCCAATGCCCAACGCTTGAAGGGCTCTATGAATAATTGAGGTTGTAGAGGCATTTCATAAAATTGGCCAAGTCGGCCCATTCTTTGGCAACTATCACAGGCTTGGGCATATTTTTAGCATCCTTAAAAATAATGGGCCAATAATAACCCATTTGTAATACCTTATGTCCTGTCCTTCGATCTGTGAAATGTCCCCTACAGGGTTCTTCATGGCAAGCCTTCAGAATGTCATGGATCTCATCCTCACGGATACATCTGCGTATACACATGTCGGCCCCTTTATGAAAAAGATATATGCCTGTCCAAGCGAACCGAGCACTGCGCTGAACGATCAATTTTCTCTCTTGTCATCAAATGTTTAGGTAGCTTCCCTACTGCCATATAATTTGCCACATCTACATACCATGGTGTCTTGACTGCCACGACAAACAAGTGTTCATCTGGAAATTGGTCATCTACCGCCAGTGGATCATTCACCTTTGGGATTCGAGATAGAAAATCAGCAACTAGGTTTTCCTTCCTCGGATGATCTTTAATGGTAATGTCGAACTCCTGCAAAAGCAATAGCCACCCTGTTACTCGACCATTTGTGATTGGTCTTTTAGCTAAATACCAAATGGCAGAGTGATCAGTGTACAACAAGACTTGGTAGCCTGTTATATAGTGTCTAAATTTGTTTATTGCATAAATAACAACTAAGAATTTTTTTTCTGTTACTGTATAATTAAGTTCTACAGAAGTGAGATTTTTTTCTAATATAATATATAGCATAAGGTTTCTTGTCCTCCTCCTGGCCAAGGATAGCGCCTATAGCTACATCTAATGCGTCCGTGGAGATGTGGAAAGGCAGCTCCCAGTTTGGTCCACGTAATACCGGTGTTGTTGAGACTAGTTTCTTTAAACCTACAAAAGTTGTGTCACACTTATCAGACCAACTAAAATCAACATTTCCAGTTAGAGCATATAAGGGTGCAGCAATCTGTGAAATTTTTTAATAAACCTATGATAATAACCTGCATATCCCAGGAAGCTACGTACCTCTTTTAGAGTGTAGGGGGTAGGAAGTAAAATAATTACCTGTATTTTTTATAGATCTACCTGTATTCCTACTACGGAGATACTATGTCCGAGGATCATGCCCTCGGTCATCATCATGTGACACTTAACATTGCTTAAACATAACCTGGTAGAAATGCATCGTTCTAAGACATTTTCTATCATTTGCAATGCTTGATCAAAGTCATCCCCGTATGCAGTAAAGTCATCCATATATAGCTCTCTGGAACGTGGTTGGGGAATTACACAAGCCAAATGGAAATACCCTATATGCGAATGTGCCCCAACGATAGGTGAAGGTTGTTTTATCTTGGTCTTCAGGGGCAATCTGAATTTGATTGTAGCCCCTGAAACCATCTAAAAAGGAGAAGAACTGCTTCCCTGCCAATATATCGAGGACCTGATGAATGAATGGGAGGGGGAAGTGATCTTTCTGTGTTGCCTTGTTCAGCTCCTGATAGTCTACACAAATACACCACTTCCCATTCTTATTATGGACAACCATCAATGGAGAGACCAATTTACTATCCGAGAAAGGATAAATAAAATTTACACCCAGTAGCTTCTGCAATTCCTCTTTCACGATATCCTTGAGGTGTGGGTTCAGCCTCCATTGAGGCTAATGGATGGGTCAAGCATCCTTCTCTGTATAGATGTGGTGTGTACATAGTTGTGGGTCTATCCCTTTCATATCAGGATAATCCTAGGAAAAAGCCCATTTATTTTTCTGTAAGAGCTGGATAAGCTTCTGCTACTGTTCGCTATCCAGATCGTTTTTGATATTTAGAACTTTGCCTGACTTGATCTCAACGGGTTTGTTGTTATGAACAAAAGTCGTCTATTTCCTTCAAGGGATCTTCCATGGCTTCGTTATCAAGGATTTCTTTCAACATATGACACTGTACATTACTCACATTAGCTAGCTAATTTATAAAATTATTGATAACATCATCTTCAGTCTGATCTTTAAATTCCAGTGCCTCCGCTACTGTGAGTGGTGAACGGATGTTGTCTTCCAGGTATTCTGGTGGCTGCTTACATATTTTTACAATGGGAAAACTTGGCTTGGCAGGAGGATATAACACCAATTTTTTTAAGGTATTCCCCTTTGTAATAGTCATGTTGCCTTCCCGGCAGCCAATATATGCATCAGTTGTTGCCAGCCAAGGTTGGCCCAGAATCAGAGGATGCACATCCAACCAACTCCTTGGGTTTATGACCAGGAAATCTACTGGATATTCCCATGAGTCAACAGAAATTGTGATATCTTGTAAAGTCCCTTCTGGTCTTACCACCGATCAGTCAGCAAGTTCTAATAAAGTGGTGGTTGGTTCCAGGGCTGTAATACCAAGTGCTTGACAAGTTTCTATTGTTAATATGTTAATGGAAGCTCCTAGATCAACTAGTGTATATGGAAAAGAGTGGCCATATATATGAACTGTTACTATGGGTTTTCCAGGATCTTCGTACTTTATTGGAGTTTCCACTCCCAAGAGTAAATCGAATAAGGTTCCTACAACAAGGATAGTGGGTGAGGTTTTTACCTTCCTCATAGGCTTTCTTACACACAATTCTTTGATTGTTTAGGCATATATGGGAATGTCTTGAATGGCCTGGAGGAGAGGGATCTTAATACAAAAGTTTTCGAGTTCCCCTACAAGATTGAAATCAGGGTAGGGGATCGGTTTAGGTATCGTTAGTCTTTCGGGGAACAGAGGAGAAGTGACTATAAGTTTTTCAAGGTCATCATGTTGATCTGTCCCTTCCCCTTGCCTTGGTTCAGTATTATTTACAGGTGGTGGAGTATGTACAGGTGGAGTTACATTTTTAATTGAAGGTTGGTCCCTATTTTCCTCAGGGGTGATGACACGTCCTGACCTCAATCTGAGCTCATTAAATTCTTTATGCTCAATCTCATACTCTGGGTTCTCAATAATCTGTACCAACTAGACTAGTCTGTTATTAGGATTCAGGTTCGGTTGAGCTGGTAACTGCGACCGTAGAAGAGGTTGAGAACTCTGTTGTAATGTATACGGAGTTGACAGTGCAGGTTGAGGCTGAGGGCCCGTCCCCATAGGTACATTAGATATCCCTAGAGGTCGCTGCCAATTTGTAGACCAATTCAGATTTTGAGACGTGCAAGCAAGCCACTGGGATTGATAGGGATTGCCTTGCTAAACAGGAGTAAAAGGAGAATTCAACCAGCCATTTCCTAGAAAAGATTATGTTGGCCAGGATGTCATAGGGAATGGTGGGCTTTTCCAATTTGGGTAGGGAGATTGGCCTTGCCAGGCTGCCCCAAGGTTCTATTGTTGATTAAACTGCGAGGAAGGAAAGATTAGGGGTGTATCTTGTGACATACCTGTAGGTTTAGCTTACTATTGTCAATGTTGGTTCATCAGATATACCGGTTCTGTGTCTTCCTCTGCTTCTTTGAATAATGCTTTCAGCCCAGGTAATGATGGACATTGTTCAGTGTTGTGATCTTTAGTATAGATGGCGCATGTCTGAACCATGTCTAATGGGCATTCCCATTGGCTGTGCTTCTTTCGACAATGTGGGTAGAAGATGGCCAAATTTTTTTCTGCTAAAGCCTATTTTTGTTTAGCCTGTAGGACATCCAACTGTGTTATAAGAGTGCCCAGGATGTCTGTCTTAAAATATTCCATGAGGTTACCGATCTCCATCCGTGTTACACCTCCACTATGTGGTTTGCTTCCTCTACTCATGGGATCTTGGCTTCCTGCTCCTATGCGTGTTCTTCCCTGTGACCTTCTAATACACAAATGAATAATTTCATCATAATCTTCCTGAGAAATATCTCCTTTTCCCATCAATTTTACAGTTTCTACCCATTCCTCTTTCATTCCTTTAATTAAGATAGCTCTTAGAACTTCTTTTGGTAGGGCAGTGTGTGGAGACCTCTGCAAATTATAATTAAATCGTTCTACAGTTTCTTCTAGTGTTTCATTATCTTTTGTAGTCATCTTAAAAATTTCATCTTTCAGTTCCCTAGTTTTACAAAAGTCCTGGTAACTTTTAAGGAAGGAGGTTTTCATTTCATCCCAAGAATTGATATTTCACCCACCTAGACCCATAAACCATCTTAGAGCTGCCCCTTTCATAGTGGAAGGGAATAGTTTTAGCTTTTGGGGGTCGGTGGTATAGTCATACCCTCTACAGAGGACATCAAACTCAAACAGGAAATCGTCAGGATCCCCTTTGATCATTCCATGGAAAGTTGGGATGCCCTACAGAGGAATAACCTTCATTGGAGCATTGGCCACCTGGTCGACTATGGGGTACTCTAATGTCGCGGTTTGACCTTGGGGTGGATGATCTACCATTTGGTCAAAGATGTGCCAATAATCTTCGGGGACGTCAAGGGGTGCTTCTGGAGTAAACAGAGAGTTAGCAACCCGAGCTGGCTTTGCAGCACTACCTAGGTCTGTGATCTCAGGAGATCTTTGTTTAGACAGTTGTGGTTCTGCTTTAGCAGCCCCACTAGTTTCTCCTTTTCCTTCTCTTAAGTTACAAGATTTTCCCTCTTGTAGAGGATCAAAGTGTAAACTTATTGTAGCTTGAAGACTCTATTCTGATCCTCCTACAGGACTTTGAATCTCAGCGTAAGCTGCATATAGTGAGCCTGTTGCTTGAGGGATAATAGTAGAACTTTTTCCAGGTATAGCCTAGAATCCTACTGATGCTTGAGACTCTGTTCTTCTTACGATTTCGTCTATAAAGGTCGTTCTCCCAAGGTTCACCGATCCTTTTGGTCTTGTGGGTTTTGGTGGAAGATTCTGCACTTTTTGTATTTTTCTATTCCTAGGCATTCATAAAAACAAATTCCTATTTAACCTCTCAGGTTTTACTATAAAGCAGACAGGTAAGCAAGCACTTTACATGCTAGGTATGCAGGTTCTTACCTTTCATTTTTAAAACCCAATTCTTTCACAGCAAAAATAAAAACAATCACTTGAACACTCTCCCTGGCAACGACGCCAAAATGTTGGCTCACTAAGATGTCTTTTTACAGGCAATCTCAATCCCTATATTAGTTGTCAACCCAAGGTAAGTATTTTTATCTCAAGAGTGTCAGCACAGTATATGCAGTGAATCCAAAGGTTATCTAATGATGAATCGTCGCAATCACTAATGACTAATTCTTCAATTCAATTCACACAATTCTAGAAAGAACTATCTATGGAAGAAATACTCTTAACACACTTTGCAATTCTATGCAACTTGTTCTGAAATCAATTGAAACTGAATGCAAATAAGAATCTCACTTAGAATTGTTCAAATAGACTTAAGGCTAACTTATTCAATCAAGGAAATAAACTATAATTAGTGAACAACACTGTTAATCTATAGCAACCCAAGTTAACTTGCAATTCTCAATTGAACAACAATAGTAACTGAACAGCAATTGGTAATTGAACAACAATCATCAATTGAACGGCAATCGATAATTGAACAACAAACAACAATTGAATGGAAAATAGCGATAAAGGATTTCTAAATAGAAAACGATCTATATTGCAATCTATAGAAGTTAATCAGTCTTATCTCCAAGATCTATGATAACATCAATTCGAAATGAACAACAATATGCTAGTAACACTAATTCATTCATTCAAATCAAAGCGCTACTTAAGTATGTCACACTGCTTCACTCTGAATCTAATTGAACAGCAGCATGAATCAATATCACAAACCTTTACGATAAATGAAGTAACCAATGATTGAACATTAAATCAATAGCAAAAATATAAAAAACTATAACACAAGGGAGCAGTAGAACTTCTCGTGACTGGGCCCAGAGTCGCCAGAAGCCTCTGCTTAATAAGAACTCAAAATATGAAGATGTATCAAACGCAACTTTCTTTCATTAGTGCAAGTAACAACTTACAAAGTCAATGAGATAACAACGTATATGTTCTCAAAAAGAAAAATTACAGATTATCAAAGTCTGAACTATCTCCAATTTTCTTTCGGCCCTATATATAACATAAAAGAGTAACTAGATAAAAGTGAATCCTCGGGATCAGGGGATCCTGAGGATTTCGCAATACATAATCTGATCATGTGATAAAATAGCATTGTTCGAGCTGATCTCCCGCTTCCTTGTCTACCCAAGACATTGTAGCTTTTCCCTTTTATGGCCTCGTGTTATTCTGTCAACTGAACGGCTTTTGCCCAGTTTGCATCTTTGCATACAAATATAGAAAAAAATTAGTTTCATGTACTAGATTTGCCTATTTTGTCACCAAATGCTTTCATCCAACTTTAGCCAATATTTTCCTCATTTTAATCTATAAACAGAGATAATCGTATAAGGATGAATGGTAAATGAAGCATTTTACAAAGAGAAATCATACCTTTTTCCTGTCCCAACACCCAAACAAACAACAAAAAAATAATTAAATATAAAATATACAACAATTAAATTTAAAATATAAACAATTATAGTTAAATAGTTAAAAAAGCAGTTAAATATAAAATATAAAATAGTTGAATAGTTAAAAGTAGTTTAAAAGCTAAATATATTTATAGTCAAATATAAAATAGTTAAATTTAAAAAAAAATAGTTAAATAGTTAAAAAATAAATAATAATAATAATAATAAAAAAATAAAAATAAAAACATTTAGAATGACAAAATTAACGTAAAAAATATAAAATATATATTAAATTAAATAGTTAAAAAGTTAATACGTTAACACAAAAAGTTAAATAATTAAAAGTTAAGTATAAAATAGTTAAATAGTTAAAATTTAGTAATATATATAGTTAAATAGTAAAAAAATATTCCAAAAAAGACAAATTAACGGATTTGGCAAAAAAATATATTCAGGGTGAAATTGTGGCTCAATAAAATGTCGTTAAGAACAACAAAAATAGTTATATAAAATATATATAAACAAATATATATATATATATATATATATAGGGATTTCGTAAAGTCAAAAAATTAGAAATAATATATTAAAATAGTTTATTAAATCTCGTGCTAATAAATATTGTCGAACATAGATAAAAGTAAAGTAATATTAAAAAACTGTCTACATGGCATTTTTTTATTAATTTCTTGATTTTTCTTTAGGAGGCCACTTTTAGGCTAAAATTTCCTTTAATGATGCAACAAATTTCTACTGGTCTTCCCAAAGGTGCACTAGAGCAGGTAAACACATGCAAAGGGTGTACATTGAGAAAATACACCAAAGATTCCTTTCATGAAAAATACAGTCGAGCACAGGCGATCCTCGATCAAGTTAACTCAAATGTGTGTGGACAATTCTTGATAGCATCCACGGCCAAGCACAAGTATTATGTTATATTTGTTGATGATTTTTCTAGTAAGTGTTGGATCTTCTTCATGTAGAAGAAAGATCAGAATTTTGCAAAGTTTTGTGAATTTAAAGCACTAGTTGAGAAAGATACTGGCAGTAAAGTTAAAGCTCTCGGGAATGATAACGATGGAGAGTATGTGTCGAACGAGTTCAAAAACTTATGTGCATCATAAGGCATTCAACAGGAGTTGATAGCACCTCATAACCCACAGCAGAATGGGGTGGCTAAAAGGAATAACATAAGCATTGTAGGAGTGGCATGAGAAATGTTGCATGATCAAAGCCTACCACTACATTTGTGGATTGAAGCCTGCAACACAACTGTTTATTTGCAAAACATAAACCCTCATTGAATTCTTGGGATGAGTACACTGGAAGAGGCTTTTACAAGGAAGAAACCAGATTTGGGACACTTCAGGATTTTTGGTTCATCAGTCTACTGCCATGTAACCAAAGATGCATGGAAAAATCTTGAGACAACAGTTGAGTTGGGGATATTTGTGGGGTACATTGATACACCTCACAACTATCAGATGTACCTTCCAACCAACAGGATGACAGTGGTTCACAGAGATGTAAAATTCAATGAAGAGAAGGCCATGAGATGTTCCCTTGAGAGGGAGCTTCAACTACATGCGATTGAGAAGATTCTAGCACCTAAGGAGGAACCTCGAGATGATGAGGAGCAGCCACATGCAGAGGATAAGGAAGTGGAGACACCTACTCTTGCAGATTCTTCCAGAGATGGGAGAAAGCACACCACAAAGGATGATAGGTTATTGCATGATGCTAGAGAGAATGTGGGAGCACCAACATCATAGCACAGGCAAAGGAGGTCACCTAAGAGGTACACTAGCTACATGGCCCTGATGAGTGGATTTGTAGAGTCTAAGCCATCCTCTTTTGAGGAAGCAGTGCAACAACCAGTTTGGGTTGATGCCATGGTTGAGGAGTATGACTCCAATGTCAAGAACAATGTTTGGGATGTGGTCCCAAGACTAGCAAACAAGTCAGTGGTGAGTTCCAGATGGCTTTACAAGGTAAAGAAAGCAGTGGATGGTAGTGTGGAGAAACACAAAGCCAAGTTTGTGGCCAGACGTTTTTCTCAGGTGGAGGGGATTGATTACGAAGAGACTTTTTCTCTTGTTGCAAGGTACTCATCAATTAGATCCATTCTAACACTATTAGCACAGATGGGATGGAAGATACATCCGATGGATGTAAAGACAACATTCCTTAATGGCATAATTGAGGAAGAGGTGTATATTGAGAAGCCTAAAGGATTTGAGACCTTCAACAAAGAGTCACATGTGTGCCAACTCAAGCAAGCATTGTATGGACTAAAAAAAGCACCCTGTGCTTTGTACACGAAGACCGATAGCTATTTCACCATGTTGGGCTTCACCAAAAGTGAAGCAGATGCAAACCTTTACCATATTGTGGTTGAAGGTAAATTGTTGATTATTGTTTTATATGTCGATGAATTGATTCTGACATGTGATGATAAGTTGATCAAGTCTTGCAAAGAGGATATTGTAAGAGAGTTCGAAATGAAGGACTTGGGGCTCATGCACTACTTTCTGGGTATGGAAGTATGGCAAGGTGATAAGGAACTTCTTGTCTCTCATGGAAAGTATGCCAATGAGATACTCAAAATATTCCATGTGGAGAGTAGTAAACCCATGGAGACTCCTCTAGCAGGTAACTAGAGGAAGGATGATGTTATTTCCAATGAAGTAGCGGAGGCTACTATTTACAGGTAGCTTGTGGGTTCACTCATGTATTTGGTGAACACACGATCGTACATGTGTTATGTAGTTAGCCAACTTAGTCAAACAATGGTTAAGTTGACCAAGTTGTATTGGAAGGTAGCCAAACATGTGTTAAGATACCTCAGAGGCACTACTCAGTATGGTTTATGGTACAGACAGACAGAGGGAGTGAAGCTTCAAGCCTTCACTGATGCATATTGGGCACGAAGTCCATCTAACAAGAAAATCACATCAAGTGGGATCTTCAGTATTGGGTTAGCAATTGTTTCTTGGTACAACATGAAATAGAGATTGATTGCACTCAGTTTAGCTGAAGAAGAGTACATGGTTGTTAGTCAAGCAGCTTGTGAGGCTATCTAGATGAGGAAGATTCTGGTTGGTTTGTTTGGTCAGCAGATGGATCCAACTGTGATTTACTGTGACAATCAGAGTTGTATCAAACTCTCTGAGAATCTAGTTTTCCATGATCAATTCAAGAATATTGATATCTAGTGTCATCATCTCCAATATTGTGTGCAGAGGAGAATTATGTTGTTGGAGTACATTCCCACAAAGGAGCAATATGCAAATATTTTGACAAAGGCCTTGTCAATATGCAAATTTGAGTTTCACAAAGGCAGGATTGGGGTAGCATATAATCCCTTTCTTTTTTAGAGGGAGTGTTAAAAATAGCAACAAGAAATTCCAATTTAATTTATCCTTGAATTAAATTGAGAATTAAATCGAAATTCTATTCTGATAGCAACTTGTAATAGTTAATTAAGTTAAATTGACTTAGTTGGCTTAGCAAATTCGAGTTGGAAGTCTATCTAGATTCATGTAGAGTGAGCCCTAAAATTTAGCGGCCCAAGTTGAGCTTTTTTATTTGTCATTAATTAACTCAGTCTAATTGAGTTATAGTCAGTTAAACTAGTTCTAACTGTTGGAGGAACTAGTAGGAGGTCTTATGGTGGGGACGAGCACCAATGCATCCTTAGTGCCACAGCAATTAACTAAAGATTCACTCATAAATAACTCATGCATGTCAGTTCAGAGGAAGACCCGGCTGAGATTAGATTTCAAGGACAGTGTACTATCAGTTGTATAATTTTCCTAGTTGTACAGATGGTGCATGCAATCAATTGAGGGCCAATGGATGGATTGTGAAGTAATGGGTGGAGAATTTCCCAAGTAAATATGGTCTAAATCTCTCAGGAATCGCGCAAGGAAGTAGGGGATTGGCAGGCAGTAGATTTGACTAAGTGTTAGCTTGAGCTGGCTTGTGAGGCAGAGAGTTAGATTGTATTAGTGCAGGAATTGTTTGGGTTGAACAAGCATTGTGTTTTCTTCTCAGATATTTTGGTTAATGCAATATAGATAGTTGAGGTTTTTAGCAGTTTCTTTCCCCAGAGAAATATTGTTTTATGTGCGATATATATTCTTCCTTTTCTGCTTATTGTTTTCATCGATCAATTTTGGTTTCCGCTGAAGAGTAGAGTAGATTCTCGTCTTGTGTTTTAGCATATCACATAAGTTGTTGAATCTACAAGTAAAAATCTACAGTGTTGACATTAGTGTTGATGCTAGTGTAGACTCTTGAATTTGTGTCTGATGTGATGAAGGTCTTGAGATAGAACTTGCCTTTTTTGAGGCTTCTTGTGATATTAGCTCAAATCCCCATATGATAGCCCATTCATACAGGTCCACCAGAGTCCTCCACTCTCTATCGTATGGAATATCACATGACCGGGACTCCATGATAACTCCTTCCAAAATGGTAATGTATTCATAGTCAATTATGCCTTTCCCTTTGAAAATATTCTTGAGAAAGAACATAACTTCATAATGATAATTATATAATTTTATAATCTCCTTCCCGTGGAGAGTGTGATATCTCTCTGAAACCCTTGTGGTCTTATTTAATTGCAACCAGGATTTTCATGAAGGACTCTTTGGGGAACAAGTTCCCATCACTATCAAAGAAGGTTGGAAAATTAATTTGGTAAATCTAGACCAAATAGGGAAGAATTTGGAAAAAATGAGAGAGGTTTTTGTCCACAATAGGCCAAGGAAGAAAAACATCCTTCACTTTTTACACAAGTGTCTGGTTTTAGATAAATGTCAAAAATACAGCTGCTACAAGAGAGTTGTTGCACTTCTGGAGTGAACTTGGGAAAATAAAGCTTTATCCTAGCTGGAGTGACCAAATGACTTGTCTAATAGGTCAAATGATAACTAGACACAACTAGATTTCCAATGAGCTATCATGAGATCAATTTGGAGTTGAGGAAGACCTCCAAACGTTGACTGCAATAGCACTCTACATTTTGGCAGCCTCATTCTGCACATTTTGACCAGTCTTGGGAGATTGGGCTTTTGATAGGGAAAATGAGCTCCAAATTGAGCAATTAAAGATTTTCTAGAAATTAGACTCGACAAACTTTCCAACGAGCTATCCCATGCCTAAATTTGACATCAGCAAGTCAGTCAAAAGTTGTCTTAAAGTGTCGTTGCGCTTCTGGAAGGTGGCACTGCACTTTTGGAGGGTGGCGTTGCGCTTTTGGCAGTGCCGCTGCGCTTTTGGAAGGACAGCTTAAAAACCCTCAAACTCTTAAGGAAACTCTAAGTTTCTCTCTCCTTCCATAATTACAAGTAAGTGGACATCCATCACTTTAGTTTTAGTTTGCAAATCCAATGTTTAAGCATCATTTTCCATGTTTAATATGAAACCCTAAAATCTCCCTAATGATCCCTAAAACCCTAAATCCTCACGGTTCATCCTATCACCTATCCCTACAGCTCTAAATTCACCTATCCCTATTCCCCTATCACCTTGTTCTTTTTTCTCTTTACCCCTATTTCATATCATTCCCAATCCCTTTGTCCCTCTTCCCAAGAGCAAATTCTCAAGCAAACAAGCCAACCCTCTCATTTCGTACTCCTCCATTCATTTCCTAGCCACAAGTTCATCTCCCATCCCCTCATTCCTAAAAATGTTTTCACTTATTCCTTTCATACACCTCAACCTTGCAAACATGGACCAAGAATACCGAGACTATGAGGAGGAGGAAAACACAAGCAATGACACCTCAGCAGAAAGAGCTAGGCAACAGAGTAAACCACACACAGGAGGAGGATAGACTTAAGATGCTAGCTGAAGCTTCATTGGCTCATCAGAGCACATGATGATGGTGCTTCTCACCAATTTTGGGCAATTTTTGAGCAAATTTTGTCATTTGCAAATTTTGGATTTCAATACACAAGAAAATTGCCTATAAGCGCAGCGCCACCAGCGTTGCGCTTTTCCTAGGGGAACCTGTTGAAGAAATGGCTTACATTTTTGGATTCAAAGTGATGAGGACAAGCACCCTAGCAAGTTTCAAAGTTTTTGAGGCAGAACTGATCCACCAAAAGGTCAAAAAAACACCCTAAAAATGACCTTTCTGCCAATTTTTGGACACACAGAAGCAGTCTTGGGAGAATCACGTTTTGAGGGGTCAAATGAGCTTAAAATTCAGAAATTCTAGGTGTTTTCGAAAGTAGACTTGAATAAATTTCCAATGAGCTATCTTGGGCTCCATTTGGATGCCGTGAAGGCTTCCAAAAGGGACCTGAAAGTGGCGCTTTGCTTTTTCCCAGTGGCGTTGCGCTTTTGGTAGTTTTGCTCAGGGTTGCTATTTTTCTAGTTTTTTACTGTAGTCATCGATTCTCTCTCATGGTGGATGATTTACCATTGTAAATGATGACTTGGCATGTAATTATGGTAGACAAATAGTGATAGAGGGTAGATTCATTGCTTTAGGAGTTAGTTTGAGCTCAAATGAATCAGTTTTTCACTTTTAGAGACAAGTTGTTAATGATGCCTATATTCCTGTTTCTTGTTCAGTATCAGTTAGATTAACTCCTCATCTTATGGATTCGACCTCTAAGGATGGGAGGAGTTTGAATACTTTTCTATATCTTCTTCTTCTTTCTCTTTGTAGAGGGTTGGACTCAGTTGGATGCTCAGAGCTTGATTGTACACCTTTGTAAGAAGTTTGGCAGGAGATTAATAAGAACTGTAGCTATTTTTATGGGATCCTTGTGGTATGGAGCTTTAGTATAGTTTCTTCTTCTGTGATTATATGTTTATATTTTTTATGTATGCCATCAATCATTTCATTGCTTCTAGTTGTATGTTTTCAAGTTTGATAGGCAGAATTCATTGCATCAATGCTCTGCCTTGGGAAACCATTCACCATTTCATGTTTTCTGCAGTCCTGGAAGGATCCATGATTGTCACATGCCCTTCTTAGCTTCCCACCAGTCTAAAAAATATCACCCCATCAAGCCCTAGAATTATAAATCATATGCCTACCTTGCCCCACAGAAAACCCTGCATTTCTGACCTAGTTTCCTAGACCCAAACTGCCAGCTCCTTCTGATCCGACAAAACCCTTCCAAAATAAAATAGAAACTTTCGAGCTACTATACCTAGCCTAAAATCCTCTATCTAATCCAATCATCTTGATCGAGATCCTTACAGAGAGAGCCCTCTCCAGGCCTAGTAGGGCTAGCTACTTGGCTAAGCATGGTTTGTGGTTACCCTGGCATTGCCTTCCTTCAGCCTGAGGTTCAATCCAAGTGATAACATAGTGGTGACCATACTGGGGACGTAGTTTTATGTTTCTCAGCAAAATGTATCAAGTTTAGATCTGATTGTTGATGGTGGACAACAATCAGACACCGAAAGGCTGAAATCATTCACTTGGCAACTCTAAATCAGTTTCGAGATCACATCGAAGGACTCCACTGGAGGATGAACCTGACCAGGAAAAACATGAAAGGAAAATATGGAAAGATCAAGTATTCAAGTTGGAATTTCATCCAAGACATTAGGTTCTTTGTTATAAATTATTTATTCTCTTTTCCCGAGAATGTGAAGAAGGCTTTACAAAGTATATTGTATTTGAGAAAAGATCCTAGACCTGCATTTGATTCTTTCCCTTTGAAGATTGTGAATACAAAATATTTGCATGCCTTTGATCTTGATCAAGACCCTTCTTCTGAATATTATGATGACCATCTTCAAACTGATGAGCTTCAAGAGATCAAGTATAATTCTACACCTTCTGTACATATTGCTATACCTTGTAAAATTATAGATAGATACAAGCCTGTGATTTTACCTCCTATATCTCATGCTTTCCCTAAAAATCATTTCCTATATCTACCAAGATTTGATGGTGAATGTGAAAACATCACTACTGAGAGACATGCACTGAATTTTGAGTCTTTTCTTGACCTTTTTGAAGTTGATGAAGAGGATGTCAGTATTAGGATTTTTTCTCTTTCTTTGCAAGGCAAAGTCAAGAGTTGGTTCAAAACCTTGCCTAATGCAAGCATCTCTGATTTCCAGTAGTTCATCAAAGTTTTCCTCTATAAGTGGGTGGTCAGACGGAACCCTTTCTTGATTCTAGAAGAGTATAACCAGCTAAAAAGACAGCCAGGGGAGACAGTACAACAATTTTCTACCAGATTTAACCAAGTTTATTGTTCGATGCCTATTAATATAAGACCTCCTGATTCAACTCTCTTACACTACCAGGAAGCCTTTGATCTGGAAATGGAATTTCAGCTGAGGGAAAGTAACCTTGCAACACTTGAAGAGATGCAAAATAGTGCAGTAGATGTAGAGGCTAATCTGTTGATCAGAAGGGAAAAGTTGAAGGAAGAAAAGATGAAGAACATAGAACCAGAGGAATCGACATCTTTAGAGGTAAAGCTCGAAATTTTGGTAAGTGCAGTTGAAGAGATGATGCAAAATATCACCATAAGGAATGAGTATGATCTTCAAGATCATGGCTCATTGATTGAATAAGAACAAGTGGCTAATCCAAAACATTTTCTTTATTATCCCAATTGTCATAGCTCTGATAATGATTGTTTTATAGATCATCTTGGAGAAGAGAGATCTGTTGATCTGACATGTATTCTTGATGATGTGTTTTATACTGATGATATCCCTAAATTTGATCAGTATGATGATGATTATGTTCTCCAAACAGAAGCTAGTCTTGCAGACAAATCAACAGCTGGTTTATGGAAGGAGGAAGTTCACTTTCAGCAGCTCGGTGATCAGTCATTGCATATCAGCTATGAAAGTGAGGAGGAAAGTGCAGAAAATTTTGAAGTAAGTGAAGGATATTTGCCTCTTTGTTTTACTTTGTTTCAATTCATCAGAGACAACTTTCGTGCAATCAGAAATCAACCGTCGATAAGTTTTGATCTGGACCATCTAAAGGGTAATGAAATCCTTGTTCAAGACTTCTCATATCCAGATTTTCAACCCCTGAATGCCATTGAATGTCAGGTTGCAGATGAGGACTTGGAAGCTGGAACATATGATCAAATGATGTGAGATGATTCCGTACCATTATGTTTTGAATCATTTCAGTTTTTGAAGGGAATTTTTCATAGTATATCTTCAAATAAGAAGCCTATAGAAAATCATGCAATCTCATTGGAACCAATAGAAAATGGGTTGCAACAGTCTTTTCAAGCTTTTCACGATCCAATAGCTGATGTGTTGGATGATGTATGTAGTCAAAGTCCTTCTCCATTAGCTAACTTTGAGCTTGAAAAAAGTATTGATACAGACTTGATCTGGCAGCCAGTTTCTTTGTCATTTTCAACAGGAGTCTCGTCACAAAGCTCAAATGAAAGTTTGCATTCATGGTATGAGGAGAAGAAAAATAATCCATTTGATGAGCTAAGTCCCAGTGCACATGAATTTCAATATCCTCATGTAGTATTTTTGGAGTCAAATAGAGAATCTGTATTATTCAATCTGGGAAAATTTGGATCCGTTTACAAGTTTTCATGGAAGTTTCATTTCAGTAGTTCTCTCTTCTTTCTCATAAATAAGCACTTGTAGAGAATTCAAACAGCAACCAGAATGCTTACTTGGTTGCATTGGTTGTTTCATTTCACTTGATCAAGTGATGAATGGAACAGTTAGAGTAGGTTTTATTGAATAAGCTCCATTTTGAGCATTTTTTTCCAGTTTGTCAGTTGTGTTTTAGTATTGAGTCAGTTTATAGTTGAGTAAAAGTTAGTTTGGTTGTTAAGTCGTTAATTTTCAGTCATGCATTTCAAATTAAGTTTTTGACCGTATTGGACCACATGGTTAGGCACTTGGTCTATGATGTTCTTGACACCAACAAGGAGTTGCCATCCCCAATAAGGCCTATGTTAGTGTCAATATTTGCATCCTACCATCAATGATCAAAAATCCTCTTTTCATATCATTTTAAGGGTCCAATTCAACAATTTTTTATCATTCCACTAGGTCATGCAAAAATTAGTCATTGATGGTAGTCCTAGTCCAAAAACATCACTCTTCCATAAATGTGATTACTTGCTAGCATAGTTTCATATCTTGTTGACTGTACATCATCCATAAAGCTATTTTTATCATGCCATTTGTATCAGTCATGAGGTCATTATGTCATCTTGAAATTTAGTCCTTCAAGGTCTCATTAGGTCTTTAAGGGTTTTCAAGGTTTAATTAGGTCATTAGGGTTGCCAAGGTTCCATTCCATTGCATAAGACCAGCAAGTAAAGGGTGATCAAATAACATCCCTTCACCATGTGAAGATGATTTATAAAGAGAAATGCTTATTTCATTATGTAATTTTATGTCTTTCAAATGTAATAATTTCACCATCCCAAACTGTTAACTCAGTGTTCCAAAGATGCCAGACCATCAAAAGATAAATTTTTCAAAGGAAATAGTCAAGTGAAAGGGTAAATTTTCAAAGGTTTAAGTGCATGCCAAAGGGAGTTGTTTTTTCCCAAGGGTGTCCAAATCATCATTTTCCACAAGCATTAAACCCTAATTTCCTCACCCTTTGAGCTAGGGTTGGCTATGGAATCAGACACATCTTAGTATATGAGGCATAAGGGAGGTCATTTCAGTGGTATCAGGCCATTCCAACTCATACACATCATGTCTCCATCATTTGTCAATAAGTCATTCCAAGGGACAAATCATTTGCCACACATGGGGCTGGTGTTTCTTCCAACTATGTTTTAGACCAAACATCGAAGAATTTGGAAAAAATGAAAGAGGTTTTTGTCCACAATAGGTCAAGGAAGAAAAATCCACTTCACTTTTTACACAGGTGTCATGGTTTTTGATAAATGTCAAAAATAAAGTTGCTACAAGAGAGTTGTTGCACTTCTGGAGTGACCTTGGGAAAACCAAGCTTTCTCCTAGATGGAGTGACCAAACGACTTGCTTGATGAGTCAAATTATAACTCGACACATCGATATTTCCAATGAGATATCATGAGATCAATTTGGAGTTGAGGAAGACCTCCGCAAGTTGACTGCAACAACACTCTACATTTTGGCAGCCTCATTCTGCACATTTTGACCAGTCTTGGGAGATTGAGCTTTTGACAGGGAAAATGAGCTCCAAATTGAAAAATTCAAGATGTTCTGGAAATTAGACTCAACAATATTTCCGACGAGCTATCCCATGCCTAATTTGGACACCAAGAAGGCAATCAAAAGTTGTCTGAAAGTGGCATTGCGCTTCTGGAAGGTGGCGCTACGCTTTTGGTAGGAGAGCTTAAAAACCCTCAAACTCTCAAGGAAACTCTAAATTTATCTCTCCTTCCATCATTACAAGTAAGTGGACATCCATCACTTTAGTTTTGGTTTGAAAATCCAATGTTTAAGCATCATTTTCCATGTTTAATATGAAACCCTAAAATCTCCCTAATGATGCCTAAAACCCTAAATCCTCACGGTTCATCCTATCACCTATCCCTACAGCTCTAAATTCACCTATCCCTATTCCCCTATCACCTTGTCCTTTCTTCCCTTTACCCCTATTTCATATCATTCCCATTCCCTTTGTCCCTCTTCCCAAGAGCAAATTCTCAAGTAAACAAGTCGACCCTCTCATTTTCTACTCCTCCATTCATTTCCTAGTCACAAGCTCATCTCCCATCCCCTCATTCCTAAAAACATTTTCACTTATTCCCTTCATACACCTCAGCCTTGCAAACATGGACCAAGAAGACCGAGGCTATGAGGAGGAGGAAAACACAAGCAGTGACACCTCAGCAAATAGAGTTAGGCAATAGATAAAACGACACACGGGAGGAGGATAGACTTAGGATGTTGGCTGAAGCTTCCTTGTCTCATCATAGCACATGATGATGGTGCTTCTCACCAATTTTGGGAAATTTTTGAGCAAATTTTGTCATTTACAAATTTTGGATTTCAATACACAGGAAAATTGCCACACACCCATTGAAGAAATGGCTTGCATTTTTGGATTCATAGCGATGAGGACATGCACCCTAGCAAGTTTCAAAGTTTTTGAGGCAGAATTGGTCCACTAAAAGGTCAAAAAACACCCTAAAAATGACATTTCTGCCACTTTTTGGACCCACAGAAGCAATCTTGGGAGAATCACATTTTGAGGGGTCAAATGAGCTTCAAATTAAGAAATTCCAGGTGTTTTGGAAAGTAGACTTGAAGACATTTCCCATGAGCTATCTTGGGCTCAATTTGGATGCCAGGAAGGCCTCCAAAAGGGACCTGAAACTGGCACTGCGCTTTTGCCCAGTGGCGTTGCACTTTTGGTAGTTTTGCTCAGGGTTGCTATTTTTCCAGTTTTTTACTGTAGTCATGGATTCTATCTCATGGTGGATCATTTACCATTGTAAATGATGATTTGGCATGTAATTATGGTAGAAAAATAGTGATAGAGGGTGGATTCATTGCTTTAGGAGTTAGTTTGAGCTCAAATGAATCAGTTTTTGACTTTTAGAGGCAAGTTGTTAATGATGCCTATATTCTTGTTTCTTGTTCAGTATCAGTTAGATTAGCTCCTCATCTTAGGGATTCGACCCCTGAGGATGGGAGGAGGTTGAATACTTGTCTATATCTTCTTCTTCTTTCTCTTTGTAGAGGGTTGGACTCAGTTGGATGCTCACAGCTTGATTGTACACCTTTGTAAGCAGTTTGGCAGGAGATTAATAAGAATTGCAGCTATTTTTATGAGATCCCTATGGTATGGAGTTTTAGTACAGTTTCTTCTTCTGCGATTATATGTTTATATGTTTTATGTATGTCATCAATCATTTCATTGCTTCTAGTTGAATGTTTTCAAGTTTGATAGGCAGAATTCATTGCATCAGTGCTCCGCCTTGGGAAACCATTCACCATTTCATGTTTTCTATAGTCCTGGAAGGATCCATGATTGTCACATGCCCTTCTTAGCTTCTCACTAGTCTAAGACATCTCACCCCATCAAGCCCTAGAGTGCTAAATCCTATGCCTACCTTGCCCCATAGAACACCTTACATTTCTGACCTAGTTTCCTAGACCCAAACTGCCCAGCTCCTTCTGATCCGGCAAAACCCTTCCAAAATCAAATCAAAACTTTCGAGCTACTATACCTAGCGTAAAATCCTTTAACTAATCCAATCATCTTGACTGAGATCCGTACGGAGAGAGCCCTCTCCTGGCCTAGTAGGGCTAGCTCTTTAGCTAAGCGTGATTTGTGGTTACCCTGGCATTGCCTTCCTTCAGCCTGAGGTTCAAACCAGGTGATAAAATAGTGGTGACCATACTGGGGACATAGTTTTATGTTCCTCAACAAAATGTATCAATTTTAGATCTGATTGTTGATGGTGGATAGCGATTAGACACCAGAAAGCTGAAATCATTCACCTGGTGACTCTAAATCAGTTTCAAGATCAGATCCAAGGACTCCACTAGAGGATGAACCTGACCAGAAAAAACATTAAAGGAAAATATGGAAAGATCAGGTATTCAAGTTAGAATTTCATCCAAGACATTATGTTCTTTGTTATAAATTATTTCTTCTCTTTTCCCAAGAATGTGAAGAAGGCTTTACAAAGTATATTGTATTTGAGAAAAGATCCTAGACCTGCATTTGATTCTTTCCCTTTGAAGATTGTGAATACAAAATATTTGCATGCCTTTGATCTTGATCAAGGCCCTTCTTCTGAATCTTATGATGACCGTCTTCAAACTGATGAGCTTCAAGAGATCAAGTATAATTCTACACCTTTTGTACATATTCCTATACCTTGTAAAATTATAGATAGATATAAGCCTCTGATTTTACCTCTTATATCTCATGCTTTCCCTAAAAATCATTTCCTATATCTACCAAGATTTGGTGGTGAATGTGACAACATCACCATTGAGATACATGTACTGAATTTTGAGTCTTTTCTTAACCTTTTTGAAGTTGATGAAGAGGATGTCAGTATTAGGCTTTTTGCTCTTTCTTTGCAAGGCAAAGTCAAGAGTTGGTTCAAAACCTTGCCTGATGTGAGCATCTCAGATTTCCAGCAGTTCATCAAAGTTTTCCTCGACAAGTGGGTGGTCAGACAAAACCCTTTCTTAATTCTAGAAGAGTATAACCAGCTAAAAAGACAGCCAGGGGAGACAGTACAACAATTTTCTACAAGATTTAACCAAGTTTATTGTTCGATGCCTATTAATATAAGACCTCCTGCTGATTCAGCTCTCTTACACTACCCGGAAGACTTTGATCCAGAAATGGAGTTTCAGCTGAGGGAAAGGAACCTTGCAACACTTGAAGAGATGCAAAACAGTGCAGTAGATGTAGAGACTATTCTGTTGATCAGAAGGGCAAAGTTGAAGGAAGAAAAGATGAAGAAAATAGAACCAGAGGAATCGACATCTTTAGAGGTAAAGCTCGACATTTCGGTAAGTGCAGTGGAAGAGATGATGAAAAATATCACCACAAGGAATGTGTATGATGTTCAAGATCATGGCTCCCTGATTGAAGAAGAACAAATGGCTGACCCAAAACATTTTCTTTCTTATCCTAGATGTCATAGATTTGATAGTGATTGTTTTATAGATCATCTTGGAGAAGAGAGATCTGTTGATCTAACATGTATGCTTGATTATGTGTTTTATACTGATGATTTCCCTAAATTTGATCAGTATGATGATGATTATGTTCTCCAAACAGAAGCTAGTCTTGCAGACAAATCAGTAACTGGTTTGTGGAAGGAGGAAGTTCACTTTCAGCAGCTCGGTGATCAGTCGTTGCATATCAGCTATGAAAGTGAGGAGGAAAGTACAGAAAATTTTGAAGTAAGAGAAGGATTTTTGCCTCTTTGGCTTACTTCGTTTCAGTTCATCAGAGATAAATTTCGTGCAATCAGAAATCAACTGTTGATAAGTTTTGATCTAGACCATCTAAAGGGCAATGAAATCCTTGTTCAAGACTTCTCATATCTAGATTTGCAGCCCCCGAATGCCATTGAATGTCAGGTTGCAGATGAAGACTTGGAAGTTGGAACATATGATCAAATGATGCGAGATGATTCCATACCATTATGTTTTGAATCATTTCAATTTTTGAAGGGAATTTTGCATAGTATATCTTCAAATGAGCAGCCAGTAGAAAATCATGCAATCTCATTGGAACCAATAGAAAATGGGTTCCAACAGCATTTTCAAGTTTTTCACGATCCAATAGATGATGTGTTGGATGATGTCTGCAGTCAAAGTCCTTCTCCATTAGCTACCTTTGAGCTTGAAAAAAGTATTGATACAGACTTGATTTGGCAGTCGGTTTCTTTGTCATTTTCAGCAAGAGTATTGTCACAAAGCTCGAATGGAAGTTTACATTCATGGTATGAGGAGAAGAAAAATAATCCATTGGATGAGCTAAGTCCTAGTGCACATGAATTTCAAGATCCTCATGTAGTATTTTTGGAGTCAGATAGAGAATCCATATTATTCAATCTAGGAAAATTTGGATCTGTTTACAAGTTTTCATGGGAGTTGCATTTCAGTAGTTCTCTCTTCTTTCTCATAAACAAGCACTTGCGGAGAATTCAAATAGCAGCCAGAATGCTTAGTTGGTTGCATTGGTTGTTTCATTTCACTTGATCAGGTGATGAATGGAATAGTTAGAGTAGGTTTTATTGAATAAGCTCCATTTTGAGCATTTTTTTCCAGTTTGTCAGTTGTGTTTTAGTATTGAGTCAGTTTATAGTTGAGTAAAAGTCAGTTTGGTCATCAAGTTGTCAATTTTCAGTCATGCATTTCAATTTAAGTTTTTGACCGTATTGGCCCACATGGTTAGACACTTGGTCTACGGTGTTCTTGACACCTCCAAGGAGCTTCCATCCCCAATAAGGTTGATGTTAGTGTCAGTATTTGCATCCTGCTATCAGTGATCAAAAATCCTCTTTTCATATCATTTTAAGGGTCCAATTCAACAATTTTTTATCATTCCACTAGGTCATGCAGAAAATTAGTCACTGATGGTAGTCCTAGTCCAAAAACATCACTCTTCCCTAAATGTGATTACTTGCTGGCATAGTTTCATATCTTGTTGAGTGTACATCATCCATAAAGTTATTTTTATCATGCCATTTGTATCAGTCATTAGGTCATTATGTCATCTTGAAATTCAGTCCTTCAAGGCCTCATTAGGTATTTAGGGTTTTGCAAGGTTTCATTAGGTCATTAGGGTTGACAAGGTTCCATTCCATTGCATAGGACTAGCAAGTAAAGGGTGATCAAATAACATACCTTCACCATGTGAAGATGATTTGTAAAGAGAAATGTTTATTTCATTATGTAATTTAATGTCTTTCAAATGTAATAATTTCACCATCCCAAGTTGTTAACTCAGTGTTCCAAAGATGCCAGACCATCAAAAGATCAATTTTTCAAAGGAAATAGTCAAGTGCAAGGGTAAAGTTTCAAAGGGTTAAGTGCATGCCAAAGGGAGTTGTCTTTTCCCAAGGGTGTCCAAATCATCATTTTCCACAAGCACTAAACCCTAATTTCCTCACCTATTGAGCTAGGGTTGGTTATGGAATCAGAGACATATGAGTATATTAGGCATAAGGGAGGTCATTTCAGTGAGTATCAAGCCATTCCAACTCATACACATCATGTCTCCATCATTTCTCAATAAGTCAATCCAAGGGACAAATCATTTGCCACACATAGGGCTGGTTTTTCTTCAAACTATGTTTTAGAACAAACATCGAAGAATTTGGAAAACGTGAGAGAGGGTTTTGTCCACAATAGGCCAAGGAAGAAAAACCTCCTTTTCTTTTTACACAAGTGTCATGGTTTTAGATAAATGTCAAAAATACAGTTGCTACAAGAGAGTTGTTGCACTTCTGGAGTGACCTTGCGAAAATGAAGCTTTCTCCTAGATGGAGTAACCAACTGACTTGCTTTATGAGTCAACTGATAACTAGACAGGTCTATATTTCCAATGAGCTATCATGAGCTCAATTTGGAGTTGAGGAAAACCTCCAAACGTTGACTGCAACAGCACTCTGCATTTTGGCAGCCTCATTCTGCACATTTTGACCAGTCTTGGGAGATTAAATTTTTGACAGGGAAAATAAGCTCCAAATTGAAAAATTCAAGATTTTATAGAAATTAGACTCAACAATATTTCTAACGAGCTATCACAAGCCTAATTTGGACACCGGGAAGGTAGTCAAAAGTTGTCTGGAAGTGGCGCTGCACTTCTAGAAAGTGGCGATGCGCTTCTGGAGGGTGGCGCTACACTTTTGGCAGGAGAGCTTACAAACCCTCAAACTCTCAAGGAAAATATAAATTTCTCTCTCCTTCCATCATTACAATTAAGTGGACATCCATCACTTTAGTTTTGGTTTGAAAATCCAATGTTTAAGCATCATTTTCCATGTTTAATATGAAACCCTAAAATATCCCTAATGATGCCTAAAACCCTAAATCCTCATGGTTTATCCTATCACCTATCCCTACAGCTCTAAACTCACCTATCCCTATTCCCCTATCACCTTGTCCTTTTTTCCCTTTACCCCTATTTCATATCATTCCCATTCCCTTTGTCCCTCTTCCCAAGAGCAAATTCTCAAGCAAACAAGTCGACCCTCTCATTTCCTACTCCTCCATTCATTTCCTACTCCTCCATTTATTTCCTAGTCACAAGCTCATCTCCCATCACCTCATTCCTAAAAAAAATTTCACTTATTCCCTTCATACACCTCAGCCTTGCAAACATGGACCAAGAAGACCGAGACTATGAGGAGGAGGAAAACACAAGTAGTGACACCTCAGCAGATAGAGCTAGGCAACAGAGAAAACCACACACGAGAGGAGGATAGACTTAGGATGCTGGCTGAAGCTTCCTTGGCTCATCAGAGCACATGACGATGGTTCTTCTCACCAACTTTGGGCAATTTTTGAGCAAATTTTGTCATTTGCAAATTTTGGATTTCAATACACAGGAAAATTGCCTATAAGTGCAGCGCCACCAGCGCTGTGCCTTTCCTAGGGGCACCCATTGAAGAAATGGCTTGAACGTTTGGATTAATAGCAATGAGTACATGCACCCTAGCAAGTTTCAAAGTTTTTGAGGCATAACTGGTCCACCAAAAGGTCAAAAAAACCCCTAAAAATGACCTTTCTGCCACTTTTTGGACACGCAGAAGTAGTCTTGGGAGAATCAATTTTTGAAGGGTCAAATGAGCTTCAAATTCAGAAATTTCAAGTGTTTTGGAAATTATACTTGAATACCTTTCCAATGAGCTATATTGGGCTCAATTGGGATGTCGGGAAGGCCTCCAAAAGTGACCTGAAAGTGGCGCTGCACTTTTGGTAGTTTTGCTCAGGGTTGCTATTTTTCCAGTTTTTTACTATAGTCATGGATTCTCTCTCATGGTGGATGATTTACCATTGTAAATGATGACTTGGCATGTAATTATGGTATACAAATAGTGATAGATGGTAGATTCATTGCTTTAGGATTTATTTTGAGCTCAAATGAATCAGTTTTTCACTTTTAGAGGCAAGTTGTTAATGATGCCTATATTCCTGTTTCTTGTTCAGTATCAATTAGATTAGCTCCTCATCTTAGGGATTAGACCCCTAAGGATGGGAGGAGGTTGAATACTTTTCTATGTCTGCTCATTCTTTCTCTTTGTAGAGGGTTGGACTTAGTTCGATGCTTAGAGCAATATTGTACACCTTTGTAAGCAGTTTGGCAGGAGATTAATAAGAATTGTAGCTATTTTTATGGGATCCCTGTTGTATGGAGTTTTAGTACAGTTTCTTCTTCTGTGATTATATTTTTATATGTTTTATGTATGCCATCAATCAGTTCATTGCTTCTAGTTGAATGTTTTCAAGTTTGATAGGTAGAATTCATTGCATCAGTGCTCTGCCTTGGGAAACCATTCACCATTTCATGTTTTCTGCAGTCCTGGAAGGATCCATGATTGTCACATGCCCTTCTTAGATTCTCACCAGTCTAAAACATCTCACCTCATCAAGCCCTAGAGTGCTACAGCCTATGCCTACCTTGCCCCATAGAACACCTTGCATTTCTAACCTAGTTTCCTAGACCTAAACTGCCCAGCTCCTTCTGATCCAGCAAAACCCATCCAAAATCAAATAAAAATTTCGAGCTACTATACCTAGCCTAAAATCCTCTACTGGATCCATTCATCTTGACTGATATCCTTACGGAGAGATCCCTCTCTCGGCCTAGTAGGGCTAGCTACTTGGCTAAGCATGGATTGTGGTTAACCTGGCATTTCCTTCCTTCAGCCTGAGGTTCAATCCGGGTGATAACAGATCGGGTTATACGAGATACAAAATTGCAAGCATGTGGATGTCAAAGCAAAGGAGATCAATAAATATACACTCAACGCCTGGAGCTTCAACCCGTATGACCGGCATTGCGTTGTGAAAGACCACTGCATGAGATTACAGTTTACTTAGATCCACGGGGCATGTCATTGGGCAAAGGAAGACTCATGGAGATATTGTTATAGATTCTCCAGGCCCAATGAACCAGTCGGCATCACCGTGGAATGGTTATTGAAGCAGCGTGAAGCAACATCTAGAGAGCACCAGCTGAAGCATCAGGAGAGGTAAACATATCAGTGCGCGACAAGGGAAAGAGGAAGATTGTCAACAACATGGAGGAGGAACAAAGAAACAAGTTCCGAGCATACCCCCTTGTGCAAAAAGCATCTTTGGAAATAGAGGCGAAGAGGCAACAGCGCGATAAGAGGAACGTGCAAAGGCAGAGAAAAAAATAGAGAATGGGAGAAACAGACAAGGAGTTTCATGAGTTGAAGGAGCAACCCTGGAAGGAACAGGATCTGTGCAGATAGGAGAAGGAAGCGTAGCAAGAACATGTACAACTGGGGGCGCAAAATGTACAAACAAATGAAACTACACCCACACAGGTAGTTGACTCATCTGAATAGTTGGCATCAGTCAGACGAGGTGAGCCATCACAAGAACGGGACTTTGCTCAAGGGATTCAACAAGTACTTGAGAAGATTGATATGGACATGGAGCAATAGGAGTTAGAGCAAGACATCGACCTCATGCCTCACCACCAAGAGGTCAATCAACCAGCTTCACTACATCCAAAAGTGGAGCAAGTCCCGAGTGACCAAGGAGACACTTAGATCCTTGGAGAAAAACTGGAGGAGATGCACAACATCTCATTCGACGAGTCCCAACATAGGGTTGTGCAATCTCACAAAGTTTCGACTCTGGAAGATCACACATCTCCTATGAAATTTGAGGAACAAGTGATCATGTCTGACGTGCACAAACATCCAGCAGCATTGGCCAATGCTACCAGAGCATATGTCGAAGCCACTAGCTCAAGTGTTCACTTCTTGACAGTTAAGAATGAGAGAATGGCTAAGGAGTTACAAATGGCTGAGCATGGAGGAGAATTGGTTACAACATCTGCCAAAACAGAGTTGAAGAAGGCAATACTAGATGAAGTATTGTCCCTTGACACAATCATGCAGGTGTTGTATTCCAAGTTTGGTACTGTGCATAAGGCAGATGTCCATCTCAATGGTTGGCAACAGCAATGTGCAAGGAGAGCACGTATCTTATCAAATGTGCATACTGCTATTGATTACATGCAAACATGGAAAATTAGATACAAGGGAGCCCTGCTACAGTTGCCTAAGATGATGAAGCCCAGAGCGGTCGAGCTAAAAGAACGCATTCGGAGTCAGATCCAGAACTATGAAGATCTCCCACATCTTATCACTAGTCTACAGGATTACCATGCATGGGTGTTCAGGATTATGGATGTTGTCGTGTGCGCACATGTGATCCCATCTATTGGGACACTCACCCAAGTGAAGACAAAGGCACAGGTCTGACTGGATCTTGACTTGTACTTTGACAAGTTGATGCGCATAACCACCAGCCCAGACTTGGTGATTAGTGCAGACACCATGCACAAGTATGTTGTTGGTATGGCCGCAATCAAGACAATGATGCACATGCTATCAGACGAGTTGGATAGAGGAGCCCAAGCAGTGTACCCGGATGCTATGGAGGCAAGAGTTCGTTTCCAAACAGATGTCACCTTCGAGTACACAGACACCATCACAGACTACTGAGCTTGTCATCAGCTCACTACTATCAACCAGTAGGAGGATGTCGAAGATATGGTCTTCTCGCAGTTGCCTAAGTCATAGTGATGTCTTGCATGGCTTTCTCAAGCCTATTTTGTCTCACATGGGTACACATGCAGATTGTATTTAATGTCTTGTCAAGTGTAATTTCAAGAATTGGGGGTTTTCGCAGTGCATTATATTAGATATAATTTTCTGCGAAAGCCATTTTTTGGTGAGCATCACTCGATGCAATGAGTGCTAAGTGGACTATTCAAAAATCATGAGAAATTAGTCACTTATGACTACCTCTCATGGAAATGGTCATAGATGAATGACTTACTTAACGCAGTTGAATCCAAAAAAATGATATCTAATGTAAGTTCAAGTGTCAATAGTTGGATGTAACAATCATAGAGTAGATGAAGAGTCATGAGGGTAAATGAACTGTCACAAAGGGGAATTTCAAGGGCCACCCCACCCTTTGCTATATATAGTCCCTCATAACTCATTGTATGGGATTTTGGTCAGCCAAGCTTCTAATAGGAGTGTCTTAGAGAAATCTTGGACAGTATTGTAATGAGCCTTGGTTTCTCCACTGTGCAGAGCTAGTATATCTCTTTGGAGAAGCAGGTGGTTGTGACTATAATGTTCCACTATCGGAACTAGTGGTTGGACATGGATGTATTGTATGACTAGAACTTACACTTCTTAATATCACAGAGCTAGCACGTTTCATGCATATGTCATATTGTATTTCAACTATCTTGTTTACTCTAAATGTTATATGTGTATGTTTGCTTACGCATGCATGTATGGACTATTATGTATAAGTATGTATGAAACTTACTAAAATGTGTTGCTAGTTTAACCATCACTTTGGATTGCTCACTAGCTTGCTTTCCAGTTTGTGATGCATCTTTTCTCGTGTGTTCCATTCCAAGCCGCTTGCTATCACAGGTTTCCAAGGGGCTCACTCACCCCACTTGTCGTGTGTTAGAACTGTTCATGCACCTTCCTTGACTCGCCGCAACTGTCACACCCTTGCTACCAACAAGGACATCTTACTTGCCTCTATGCAAAACTGCGGTCAAGGCGATACCGTACGACCCACTACTGGGACTCCTACACCAAACGGTCTAAGGTCTAATTGGGACTTCTTTCTAGGGAGATCCCCTAAAATGTTGGCGGGTCCAGCACCGTCAATATTTCTGGCGCTAGAAGGAGGGCCAGATGACAAGCTGTGTCCTCTCATCCTGCTTTGAACTTTTGCACATCTATCATGGATCCTGTTACACTCATCCCTCCATGATGTCTTTCACATGTCAAACCTCTCCACATCAAGAGGGAGTTCAAAGATCTCTTGTCCGAATTCACGTATGATGGTGAAGGTGAAGTGGCATGGCCTGTGTTCTTACATGACTTCCTTGCCATGCTTGACGAGGAAGATGGGTGTTATAACGAGCAAGACAACCTGCTGCTTGCACACGCACTTCATGAATTCCCACGATGATGGTGTTGCAGCCTACCGGCTGACAGTGTGCACTCACTTAATCATATTTGTGATCTCATTGAAGATACTTTCCATCCATTTGATCCAGAATATCTTGACCAAAAATTGTTACAACAACAGAAGGCTCTACATGAATCACCTATGGATTTTTGGCAACGGTTCCGTGATTTGTAGTTTCAAGCTATTAAAAGCTAGATGAAATTTCCTTATCTTTGGGATATATTTGAGTATTGTCTTAACAAATTAGTTCATCCCAAGAAGAAGTTTGAGCCCAAGCCTCGCTCAACATACTTCAGTGATGGAGTTGCGCAACCACAGACGAACACGGTCACTGTCACAAGTGACTATCCGTCGTCCCCTCATCAAATAGCGTCACCACTACAGAGTGATGCAGGAAAACATGCTCACACATATGTTCAACTGTCACATATTCCCAACATCATTTCACTTTATTTTCATGCAAATTTGGTTGTGAGTTCATCAAATTGTCATATGCATTTTGTACCAGAACCTCCGTCTTTGTACTTAGATGATCCTTCAGATGATATTGTCTTGTGTTCTTCCATTCTAGACTCTACACTTGCTATGAACGAGGATCAATCCATCAACGGAGTTGGTGTTGCACAATCAACATGCGTTGTCATCCATGAAGAGTATGACTGGGAGCTTCAGCGTGAACACTCGGCGAAGAATGACTACTTTCTGTCTAAGCTTCCTCCGTTCTTCCCTGACCTCTTTGGTGAACCTTCCATCAATTATTTCGCATGTGTATCTCCATTTACGAGTGCACCCATTGTTGATCACTCACAGGACACACCGGATGTCAGTCCATCAACCAACAACGGAGAGGATAAATGATTCATTGAAAATCCACTTGACTTTTCATCTGCCTTTTTCAGAAACATAGAGGGTGAATTTGTCCACTTCTCCTCTACCCCTCTGTTTGATTCATCAAATCATGAGCATGCTGATGAAATCATTGATTTTGTTGATCTTAGCTGTTGTGATCTATTTCTCTCATATTTTATCACGATGATGATTCTAACGTAGTTGATTTTTCGAAGCCACTGGTTTATGATGATCTATCTATCGACGAATTCGAAACCCCCCAGACTGTCAAGGCACTTCAGCCCAAGCTGATGGTTATGTGAGGCCCTTATTGTCCTGAGGTTGGTTTCACTTCTGATTAGGAAATTGTTGAAACACCCAAGGCTCCTCATCGCTCATCTGTATGCATGGAAGATCAATCTCACACACAGATCATACTTCCTCCACTCAAACTGCATGATCCCATCGCTCATGCATTGGAGGAATCTTACATTGCAAGCACACGTGCACAACACAAGTTGTCTTTGTTTCTTTCGTTTGCTTGCATGTCACAGTCAAGAGTATGTGTCTACTTCATAGTTGCACATAGTGTCGCACAACACCGTAACAATTCCATGGACTGCATGTCATGTACTTGCACTCACTTATGTTCTGTGGACACATTGAATCACGGAGTGTGTTTGTCTTCATTGTTATATCTTTCTTGTTTGTTGGTTCACCCAACCAAGTTGCTCGTGGACCATGTATTCACCAACATGGGTCAACCAATGCATCAGTGGCTGCATTAGAAGTATCACTTCACGTGATCAGGCCCATGCACCGTTAGCTTAGGAGTAGGAATATTGTTTTCTCTTGGTTGTTTGCTTGCATGCTTGTTTTCTTACTTACCTCGCATGTTTGTTTGTTTGCTTACCTACTTTTCTTTTGCATTTACTTCTGCTTTCGCTTTGTTTTATGTTTTTTTACTTGTTTTGCGCTCGTAGGTTAGTTTTGCATGAAACCGTGTGTGACGCTTGAAACAAGTTGGGTAAAGTACAAGACGACTTGTACAACTTTCAACATTTGGTTATCTGTTGTGCACTCTCTTATGTAAGAACTTGTTATCTTCAGTGTTTGATACATCAATGGAAAATACATATTGTTCGAAGTGAACCTTGGTGAAAACACAATGCTTGCGTGCTAACTAGTGTCACCTACTCTAGTCAGTTGTTTCTGGGTTAACCCTTGGTAGTTCAGTCAAGTAGACTAAGGTGAGGGGGAAAACATTAACAGGCATGTCAGAGGTATATAATAAACTACTTCTCTGAAGGAACAACCTCTTATGCTCTCAATAAGTCGGGATCCCTCTTCCACCTCTGAAATGAATAAGTGATATGCACAGTTATGAAAAATGAAAAAAATGAAAAGGGAACATTTTCAAAATGAAAAATGAATAGGTGAAAGAAGAGAAAGGCTTC